>JAPDNY010000005.1:38324721-38612469 GCA_029375565.1 Gekko gecko | reverse complement strand
TCCTAATAAATATATTTATTGGAGTTTTAACATTATATACAATAAACTTATACATTCACATTCTTATATTTTGAGTCCTTATTACCTTATATTACATTTTATCCATTTTTTTACTCCTGACCACCTTTTAAACACGGTTTTATCATCGATACCATTTATTTCAGCATGTATCCTATCCATTTCTACTGCTTCCATAAGTTTTAAGGCAATTTCCTTTCTAGTGGGTACTTTGTCTGACTTCCAATATTTAGCAAACAAAATCCTTGAGATAGTTAAGATATACAACAAAGTATAAGTTTCTTGACGCGTTTGTCGCTCTTCTGACAACATATTTAACAAATAGATCTCCGGCTTAAGTTCCACCATTAAACCTAATGTTTCTTCTATTATCTTTTGAACCATTTTCCAATATTTTTGTGCTCTTTGGCATCTCCACCACATATGGAAAAAAGTGCCCACGTTCGATTTACATTTCCAGCAAATTTTAGAGTTGTTTTTCTGACATTTTGCAATTTTATCGGGTGACCAATACCACCGATGGTGTAATTTATAGACGTTTTCTTTATATGGTACTGCCCTTAGAAGTTTCATCTTATTCCAAACCTTATACCATTCTTCAAGCTCTATTGTATGTCCCATATCCTGCATCCATGCCACCATGGATGATCTTACTACTTCATCCCTCATATATTCGTCCAATAACCAATTATAAATCTTCTGTATCAACTTATCGCTTGAGGACAGCCATATCTTATCCAATTCATTTTTGTTTCTCTCAAACCCCTCTTTCATATCTTTAGCATACCTAGATCTCAACTGGGTATATTCCCACCATGATAGATTGATGTTGTGTTTCCCTTCTAGAACCTCTTTTGGTTTTAATTTTTCCCTTTTATCTAGCAAATTTTCATATTTTTCTCTATGTATCTCTGTAACAAGAGTAGGCTTCACAAATGCTTCTAATGGTGATACCCATAATGGCGTTTTCTTATAATGGCGCCTTCTTATATTATCCCAAACTTTAAACAGCGCATCCCTTAGATAATGATGTTTAAAATTGGTATGTACTTTATCTTTACCATACCAGATATAAGCATGCCATCCCATGTAGAGATCAAAACCTTCTAATGCTAAACATCTAGTATTTTCCAGGACTATCCATTCTCGTATCCAATTTAATGCTGCCGCTTCATAATAAAGCCTCCAATTTGGAACTCCTAACCCACCCCTTTCTTTTTTATCTTGCATAACCTTCCATTTTATCCTTGCCTTTTTAGGTGCCCAAACAAATCTTCTAGTAATTTTATCTAATTCTTCAAAATAGTTCATCCTCTTAAGTATTGGTATGTTCTGTGCTAAAAACAAAAACCTAGGTAAGATATTCATTTTCAACGTTGCGATCCTTCCCAACATGGAAATATGTAGATCTTTCCATTTATTCAAATCCTTTCTAATATCTTCCAGCAATTTGTTATAATTATCTTCCATAAGCGTAGAACACTTATTGGAGAAAGTTATACCCAGATATTTAACTTTTTTAACTATTTCCATGTTCGTTAGCTCTTGCAACTTTGATGCTATTTCTGCTGAACAATTCTTAGTCAACATTTTCGTTTTCTTATTATTAATCTTAAGCCCCGCCTTTTGACCATATCCTCTAATATCTTGTAATAGTTCTGTCATAGATTCTAAGGGATTTTCTATAATAAATAAAAGGTCATCTGCGAAAGCCTGTATTTTATATTCCTCCCCTTGTACTCTTAGCCCTTGTATGGCTCTATTTCTCCTTATTACATCATTCAGTGTCTCCAGAGCGTATATATATAACAGAGGCGACAAAGGACAACCTTGCCTTACACCTTTTGATATTTCAAAGGATTGTGTCATTTCTCCATTAATTGAAACTTGGGCAAACTGTTTAGTATAAATTGCTTGGATCAATGTAATAAACCTCTTTCCAGGATCCCATAATCTAAGTTTCTGTATCAAGAACTCCCAGGATAGGTTATCGAAAGCTTTCTCAGCGTCCACACACATTAATACCATCTGTTTCTCTACATGCTGTTCATAGTATTCCAAAACATTAATCACTGTACGTATATTTGCTTTCATCTGTCTTTTCGGCAAAAAACCTGATTGGTCCGGATGTATCTTTTGTATCAATACCTTTTTAAATCTGGCCGCCAGTATATTAGCAAAAATTTTGTAGTCTGCGTTTAATAGAGATATTGGTCTATAATTTTTAATATCTTCTCTCTCGGTGTTTGGTTTATGTATTAAGGAGACGACTGCATGTTTCCAGGATTCCGGCATTTTTCCTGTTGTTTCAATCTGGTGTAACAGATCTTTCAAAGGGAACGTAATCTGATCCTCAAAAATTTGATATAACTCAGCCGGCAAGCCATCAGGCCCCGGTGTTTTCTTCTTTTTCTGTTTCTTTATAGCCTCTGTTATTTCACACATCGTTATGGGTTGGTTCAGTATATGTTTCTGATCTTCACTAAATTCATCTTTGCTATTTTGTTCCAAGTAATTTACTATTTCCTCCACGTCTTGGGATTCTTGACGGTACAATTTCTTGAAAAAGTCTTCTGCTATTTTTTTCATCTCCTGCATTTCAAATTTTTCTTCATTTTTTCCATTTCTCAATTTCAATATCATACGTTTATCCCTCTCTTTCCTTAATTTATACATTAGCCACTTAGATGGCTTATTAGCATTCTCATAAAGATATTGCTTTGTAAATTCCATTTTCCTTGCCAACTCCTGCGATAGCAAGAGATTCATCTCATGCTGTAAAATTTTTAACTTAGCTTTTATTTCAACTAATTCATCATTCTTCTTCACCTTTTCTTCTTCCTGTCTTATCTGCCTACAAAGATTTTCATATTTACTTCTCCTTTGCTTGTTTTTCCATGCTTCTTGACTAATACACCACCCTCTTGTAAAAGCTTTAAATGTATCCCATACAACATCAATAGCTATATTCGGTTGCAAGTTCCTTTTAAAAAAATCAGCTATTTCTGCTTTCGCTTTTGTAACCAACTCCTTATCTCTAAATAATTCCATATTTAGTTTCCATCTGCCAGTTTTCTTTGTATCTTCTAAAGATAACATTATTGGATTGTGATCTGCAAATGTACTCGGTAGAATGTCTATCTCTATTAACCCTTTAAGTGATTTCACCGACGCCCACACCATGTCAATTCTGGACCATGCTTTGTGCCGTGCAGAATAGAACGTATAATCTTTTCTCTTAGGATATCTAGATCTCCATACATCTACTAGATTATATTCACTTGCTGTTTGTATAAAGATTTTTGGTAATTTCATTCCTGATTTCTTCGGTTTCCCCTGACTTTTCCTATCTAAATCTGGTTCAAAAACTCCGTTATAATCCCCAATTATACAAATGTTATCAATTTCTTTCATTTTTAATACTCCCCGAACTTCTTTATAAAATTTCTCCTGATTCTGATTTGGGGCATAAATATTAATCAATAACAACTCTTTTCCATTTCTATTTATTACCGTAGCAATAATCCTTCCATCCTGCGATGCATACAGATAATCGGCAGTAATATGTTCTTTAATGTATGTCACTACACCTCTCTTTTTCTTAATATCTGATGCAATAAACGCGTTACCCAAACTTTTCCTTGAGAGGTATTTCACTTCATCCTGTTTTATGTGTGTTTCCTGTAAACATACTATGTCTGCTTTCAATTTATTTATTTGTTGGAAAATTCTCCTTCTTTTTATAGGGCTATTTAAGCCATTCACGTTAATTGAGAGAATTTTCAGCCCCTTATTCATGATTGTCGTTGTTATATCTCTCTCTACTATTATATTTCTCCCTAGCCTTGTATTGGAATCTGGTCAAAACCTGTGAGGGAGTGACACCTCGTCCTCTTTTCCCTTTCTTTCCCTCTTTTTTTTTTACTACCTCTTTTTCTAATTCTGCCACTTCCTCTCCAAATTCTTGATTCTTGAAAGTATTTAATGTAAATAATCCCCTTGTTTTAAAAAACAATCCTGGGCAATAACCACTTTTCTGTGCCTCAGGATCTGCTTTTGACAACTACAAAAGGCCAGGGCCGTGAGGGGAACAGTGAGATGGGGCAGATTATGACTCAGTAGCTAATCTCATTGATGGAGGCCTCTTTCAGCTGGAAAACAATCACTGAAGACCATCACTCTGCACAGTAGTTTCTCTATACAGCGGTTCCACCTCCTGCCAATCATCTCACTGCCTCAGATGCTTCAGAGGGATTTTCTTGGTTCTGTATAAGAAGTGGATCCTGTTTGATTGCTATTCCATCCTCTGCCCTGCTCATGTGTCTGTCTGCCAGCCAAGGGTAAAAATTTTGCTTGCGTCTTTGTGTGTAGGGGTTCTGGGTCCCCCACTAGGGTTCCCAGCTGTGTCTGGGAAATACCTGGAAATTTTGTGGGTGAAGCCTAGGGAGGATGGAGTTTGGGGGGAGGGACCTCAGTGGGTTATAATACCATAGAGTCCACCCTCCAAAGCAGCCATTTTCTTCAGGGGAACTGATTGGAGATCACTGGCCCTTCCTGGCTAGTGAAATCTTGCGGGGAGAGCATTTGGGCCCCTCTAGAAGAAATCATCAACTTGTCCCTATCTACTGGGACTTTTCTGGAGGCTTTTAAAAGAGGCAGTGGTTTGTCCGCTCTTGAAAAAGCCATCATTGGACCCAACAGTCCTGACCAACTACCACCCAGTTTCAAACTTAACCATTCCTGGGTAAGTTGGTTGAGAGAGCAGTGGCCAAACAATTCAAGGCTTTCCTGGATGATGCTTCCACCCTTGATCCTTTCCAGTCCAGCTTCCGCCCTGGCCATGGGACAGAGACAGCTCTGGTCACACTTAAAGATGACCTCTGTAGACATCTGGATCAAGGCTGGTCAGCGCTGCTGTTGTTATTAGATTTAACGGCAGAGTTTGATATGGTCGATTATGATCTTATGACCCAACACCTTGCTGACGTAGGAGTCCAGGGGACTGCCTTGAAATGGTTTTCCTCCTTTCTCCATGGTCGGGGACAGAGGGTGGCGCTGGGCGAGAGGGTCTCCCCACGGTACCCACTAGAATGTGGAGTACTGCAGGGGGCGATCCTCTCACCAGTATTATTTAACATCTATATGCACCTCTTTGCCCAGTTAGTCCAGAGTTATGGGCTGGATTGCCATCAGTATGCTGATGACAGCTTTATCTGTTAATGGATGGCCATCCGTCCTCCGTTCCTGGAAATTTGGCTGAGGCTTTGGATGCTGTGGCTGGATAGTTGCGGCAGAGTTGACTGAAGTAAAATCCATCAAAGACGGAGGTCCTGTACCTGGGTTATGGGGGTTTGGAGATGGGCACCAGGCTTCCCACACTGGAAGGGGCTCCTCTGGTGCTGGCCCAGTCAATGAAGAGCCTGGGAGCAACAATGGATGCGTCCTTATCTATGGAGGCTCAGGTTGCTGCAGTTGCCAGATCTGCATTTTTCCATCTTAGGCAGATCAGGCTACTGAAGCCCTATCTCTTTCCCCAGAGCTACAGTGACCCATGCAATGGTCACTTCCAGGCTTGATTACTGCAACTCGCTCTATGCAGGCTTACCCTTGAAGTTGATCTGGAAATTACAGCTGGTACAAAATGCAGCGGCACACCCAGGGCCAGCTCGAGGTGCTTCTGCGCCTAGCACGCAAGCCGGCCCTGCGTGCAACTGCTGACATTGACATCTGTGCGGGCCCATGTTTGTCATGTGCTTTGTCAGCTGCATTGGTTGCTGGTCGAGTACCGGATCTGCTTCAAGGTGTTGGTAATTACCTTCAAAGCCTTATACAGCCTGGGACCAATATACCTAAGGGACCGCCTCTTCCCATATACGCCTCGGAGAGCGTTACCCTCTGAGAGTCAACATCTCTTGGTGATCCCTGGCCCAAAGGACGTCCGCCTAGCCTCAACCAGGGCCAGGGCTTTTTCTGCCCTGGCCCCCACCTGGTGGAACATGCTCCCTATTGAGATCAGGGCTCTGCACAATCTTATGCAGTTCCGCAGGGCCTGCAAGACAGAGCTGTTCTGCCAGTCCTTTGGCTGAGGCAACAGGAGTCCACGTATGCCCCCTCCCAAGGTTGCAATCTCCCACCTACTGATAACCGGCCATACCTAATTACATCAATGGGCCGGATTCTCCCTACGGCTAGCATGACTACTGATTGTATATGTTTTAATGTGTTTTAAGTTTTATTGTATTTGCTAAAATGTTGTAACCCACCCTGAGCCCGTTTATGGGGTGGGATATAAATGTGAAAAATATAAATAAATAAATAAATAAATAAATAAATAAATAAATAATAGTAATAGTAATAGTAATAGTAATAGTAATAGTAATAGTGGGAGATCTCCAGGTGCCATTTGGAGGGAGGCAGCCCTATCCCAACAGCCACGTCTGGGACTGCTATCAGCTTCTTTGAGGCCTCAGAGAGGATAGGGAGGGGGTTCTGCCTTCATTGGTCTCCTTTGCTGGCCACCACCAGTCAGCACCAGCTGACCTGAGTGCTTCAAGGTGCCCTGGCTGGACATTTAGATTGGGTGTCATCTCAGGCCTTACTGTTCCCTCACCAGCTCCAGCTGCCAGGGGCCGGGTGGACTGCCAGAGGCAGCTGCACCATCATTGGTCCTGAAGGTGCCAACTATTGATGTCAACTCTGGTCAGTCCTCTGGGGAGGCGGCAGCTATTCTTTTTTTTTTTTTTAACCATTTATTATAGAGTATGTTTCACATATTTAAAATTACATCTTATAGATATCGCATACCTTTTTCTTTCCTCCCCACCCTCCCCAGTACAAGGCTTCCCGCAATGCTCTTACCCCCTTATAAACTCTATTATCTAATTACCATTAACAAAATGTCTCACTTCCATTGTCAAATTAGGTAACATTTTAACAATCTTATCATTCTTTTTCTTGTTTTCTCCTTAATAACTATCGAAGCAAATCAATTTGTTTTTAACGTCCCAGTTTTTCTCAAGATAGTCTTTGAAATCTTTCCATTGTTCATAAAACGCTTCGTCTTCTTCATTATTAAGCTTTCTTGTCATTTTATCCATTTCTACTATAAAAAGCATCTTCTTAATCCATTCTCATGTTTCAGGTATCTTTTCTTGTTTCCAGAATTGTGCATAAGTCATTCTAGCTGTTGTAACCAAGTACCATAGCAATGTTCTTTTGGTTACATTTAATTCTTCCAGTTTAAGACCTAACAACAAGATTTGTGGATCTTTCTTAAAAGTACATTTCAAAATTTTCTGTATTTCATTATGAATCTCTGACCAGTAACTCATGGCTTTATCACAAGTCCACCACATATGGTAAAATGAGCCTTCTTTCTTTCTACATTTCCAACATTTGCTAGACATACTCTCATTTATATTAGCAATTTTCTTTGGAGTCATATACCATCTATACATCATTTTATAACAATTCTCTTTGACATTAACACAAGTTGAAATTTTCATTGACTTTTTCCACAAACATTCCCATGATGCCATAGTTATTTCAGTATTTACATTTACAGCCCATTTTATCATTTGTTCTTTTACAATTTCATCCTCTGTATACCACTTCAATAAAACCTTATACATTTTTGAGATCATTTTTTTTCCCTTTTCCACCCATATAGTTTCAATTTCATTGTTCTTTGCCCTAAAGCCATATTTTCTCTTATCAGTTTTAAACAAATCATAAATCTGTCTATAATTCAACCAATCATAATCAAACTCCACATCATCTCTGTCTCTCATAACAAAGCTTTTCCCTTCAGATTTTAAAAGATTTCTATAAGGTAACCAATCTAATCCTTCGTGTCTCGAATATGGTTTAATCACTTCTGCCAGCACTATCCAAAGTGGTCGTTCTTCATAAAAGAATTTTTTATATCTCAACCAGGTCTCGAACAGTGATCGCCTAATAGGGAGGCGGCAGCTATTCTAACCACCTGTCCCATGAGAAGAAGCACCTATAAGAGAAAGAAAGACCGTATCTGTGTGAAATATTAGTGAAGCTCACATAACATCTTGACTCCAGTTTCATGTAAAAGCCACGTTTTGCCCTTTCCTATTGTATTGCTGTTCCAGCTTCAGCATCTGAAACCAGCCAGGCTGGGAGAAAAAAACTGAAAATAAATTCTCTACCCCTCCCTTCCCCCACCTCAGTTTGAGGAAGGTGGGAAAATTCTCTTTAACAGGCCAGTGTTGTAGGGTTGCCACCTCTAGGTTGGGAAATACGTGGAGATTTGGGGGTGAAGCATGAGGAGGGCAGGGTTTGAGGAAAGGAAGGATTTCAGTGGGGCATATTGCTATGGAGCCCACCTTCCAAAGTGGCCATTTCCTCCAGATGAGCGGATCTCTGTCAGTTGGAGATCAGTTGTAATCTCAGGAGATCTCCCGCCACCACCTGGAGCCTGGAAACCCTACGTGCTGTCACGTTTCCCTATGCCCACTGTGCAAGAGGAAGTTTTATCTGTCTGTAAAACAAGGGAACATTCTTGCACTGGCCTGAAGTGTATCAGGGAGAAGTCCTTACATGAGCAGTTCCATACCGGAGAATTTCATCTGAGTGTGTCAGAAGGGGGAAAGAGTCGCAGGCAGAAATGTGTTTCTCATTGAAACCACTGCAATTCAATTTAAGAACAAAATACAGAATCCAAGCTGGTATAATAACAGTCATAAAGAATAAAACATTTTTTTTTAAAAAAAACACTACAATGAGAACATTTCTGGCCACATCCCCAGTGTTGCACACTTGTCATGCAAACCAAGATTCCAAACCCATTCGGAGTCCTGATTTCCAGAGAGTTCCAATGCAATGTCAAATGAAGATTTGCCAGCCCCCGAGAACTAATCACGAGGTTACTGCATGCAAGCTGGGGGAGGGGGAGAGAAAGGGTTCCCACAAGGCTCACTTGTGTCATGTCGAAACCAAAACTAAGCATTGTGTTTGAACCAGATCTTTGTCACAGTTCCCCTATTTTACCCAACTTCCTGTTCAGCTGGCTTTTGGATCAGGACTGCAAAGACCCTTCTGGGAAGGGACTTTGTTTGTTTTATATACTTTGGCTCTCCTCCCTTCGCTCATGGGGATTTGCAGTTGAAAGGTTAATCTCTTGGGATACCTGGAGGAAGTGAGTTCGCCCAGCCTGCCTTGAATGACTCAGGCTTCAGATTGGCTGGCTGCACTTAGGAATGTGAAGGACAGAGCCAGCTTCCCAAATGAGAGGTTTAGATTGTAAAGAGAGAATGGAGCAGTTGGCGAAGGAGATCTTTGTGTTCATTTCACCAAATGCCAGCTTAACAGCAACACAGTTTTGATAGGGTTGCCAGCCTCCAGGTAAGGCCTGGAGATCTCCCGCTTTTACAACTGATCTCCAGCTGACAGAGATCAGCTCCCCTGGAGAAAATGGCTGTTTTGAAGGGGGGACTCTGTGGCATTGTACCATGTTGAGGCCCCTCCCCTTCCCAAACCCCACCCTCTCCTGGATCCACCCCCAAAATCTCTGGGTATTTTCCAATCCAGCCCTGGCGACCCTAGATTTTGATAAAGCTATGCTTGCGTAGGGTTGCTTACTGCCTGGAGAATAAAAATGTCTGTTCCCTTCAACAGAGGCTTAATGGGATGTGATTTACCAGGTGATGCTATTATATCTCCATGCCACGAAAAGCTTCAGCTGTCCATTTCTACCCACTGAGCCTCTTTTAAAGGGACAACTTCAGGCCTCTTCTTTAGGCCTGTTGGCAATGCTAGTGCCAAGCCATAGATAGTCCAGAAAACACATGGCTGATGCCATTTTACAGGGTTGCCCGATCGACCCCCTGGTGGAGACAGGGGTTTCCTGCCACCAGCTCTACCCCCAGTTCCTGATCACTGGCAGGCTTGCCAAGAACTTACCGTACGCCGGCGGGGGACGGATACGTCCTGGCAGGATCATCCACAGGGGAAGGAAAGACACGCACACGATGCCGTCACCAGGAAGTGACACCGGGCGATGCTCTGGCAATGGGGATGGAAACTCGTTGGTACCATCGAGTTTCCAGCCCCATTGCCAGAGCGTCGCCCGGCGTCACTTCCTGGCAATGGCATCGTGCAGCGTGGGTGTTGCCCAGGGGAATGTTCTGGCTGGGGACTGTGCATCCCGTGCTGAAATAGAGTAAGTACTTGGGAACCCTAATCACTGGCCAGTGGGGGGACTTACCAGTAGAAAGAGGAAGGCCTAGGCCACATTGCCAGTGTTGCACAGGAAACGATATTATCACACCAGAAACTTCCAGCTGATGCTCTGGTATTTGGGCAACTACTCTATGATAGAAGCTGGCTCGGAAGTCACTGGCATGCGACATCACTTGGTGAAATGGCCTGGGCCTTTCTTTTTCCTCCTGTTAAGTCCCCCTAATCCCCCGCCACTTGCCAGGAAGGACCCGGCAACCCATCCATCTTAGTATGTTGTCACATGGCTGGAACAAAGGGCTTTAGATTTTAGCCCATTTGGAATCACCATCTAAAGCTGTGATCAAGAACTGGCCCAGTTTAGATAATGTTCTCATTGTTAACATTTATATTCCACTTTCTTCCCCAAATGGAGAAATATGTTTTGCCCATTTAGAAGAGGCTTTAAAAGATGTTATTTACCAAGTAGTGTAGTGGTTAGGGTGTCAGATTAGCATCTGGAGACCCAGGTTCAAATCACTAGTCTACCACTGAAAATCTCTGGGTGATCTTGGGCCAGTCACACACCCTTCACCTAACTTGCCTCACTGGGCTGTTGTGAGGATGAAATGGACGTGAAGAGAACAGTGTGAGCCACTTTGGATCCCCATTGGGTAGAAAGGTGAGGTATAAATGGAGTTAATTATTGTTATTTACCTCTATGCCATGAAAAGATTCAGTTGCCCATGTCTTTATGTGAAGCCTATTTTAAAGGTACAGAACATTTTCCTCCAGGCCTGTTGGCAACCCTAGGAGAGCCACCAACCGGACACAGGATCACTTTGCTCTTTAGCAACAGAGTCTACTGTATTCAGGTTTGTAAGCCTTAGTAGCACATCTGTACCCTCCCCACTGACGTGTTTTTCGGGAAGCCGTGTGTTCTCCCATTTTTATTCTCACCACAGCTCTGTGTGGTAGCTTAAGTTGAGAAGTAGTCATTTGGCGAGGGCTACCTAGCAATCTTCATGGCAGAGCACAAATCTGAACACAGATCTCCCAGATCCTTGGCAGACACTCTAACTGCTCCACCAAGCTGACTTTTCAGTTACTCCAGAAAAAGAACTGTAGAGATATTTCAGGCTGAAAGCATTTAACTGGTTCTGAAACCAGTATTGGAGATTTTGCTGAAATTTGAGTTCTGCACATTAGAGTCTACAGCTGCCATAGAAAATGTTTAATGTTCTCTGACATCTGCTGGAGTTGCAGGAGAGCCTTAAGTTTGGTATAGTGGTTAAGTGCATGGACTCTAATCTGGGAGAACCAGGTTTAATTCTTCACTCCTCCACTTGCAGCTGCTGGATGGCCTCACAACAAACAAGACCACGGTGTATAGTTAGCCAATAAAACAATCAATCACCATGTATAATTAAACAATTATTGTTTGTTTGTTTTTATATGCCATGTGTGAATTTCAGTTATCAGCATGATTGCAAAAATAATTCTACAAAGTAAGGTATACAATTTAGCAGTACATTCAAAATAATACAGCTCCTAATTACAAAAGCAATCCAGACAAACGATGGAGTTCTAGTACAATATCCATTTACATGTCCTTCATCAGGTTTGTCCTTCTGTTGTTTTTTCACAGGCATAAAGTGCTGCAAGCTGCAAAGGAGTACCATACTTAATACACCACCAAAAACATAAAGAATTCTCTAATGATACAGAGAAGCATTTTACACTTTATAAACTCACCCATATTTCAAAATGCTAATTCTTATACACTTTTTGTTGTGCGCTACCGCGCTTAGTTTCTAGAAGAAAGCAGACAAGCACAGTATGTATTTCACAGTTCTCTAATAATAACACATACAATAAGAACACCAAAAGTAAAGACAACATTTTAAAAGTTACCAACCTGGTGACTGGGGAGCTCCTCTAGCAGGCTTTAATGTGACAAGGTCTACAGGATATTGTAATTGACTGAGCCTCCCTCAGTGTGGTACCATAACTCAGTGGAGAATCTATAGGCTGTAACAGGTGTTATGCTTTAAGATGGCATGTTCTATCTTAAAGGTACCCTAACCATTTATAGAAAAGAACTCAGATCTAATTCCTGATTTAATCCTAGTGGAATAAGTGTGTGTAGCCTGAAAATAAATTCAGCTTCTCTCCGTAATAAAACACGAGATATGTCCAGGCACTGTTTGTTAGGCACTGGGATGCTTTTTGGGACAAGAGGGAGCTGTACAAAAGGGACGGTCTCCACTTGTCCCGAGAAGGAACCAGGCTGCTGGCGCTCAAAATCAAAAAGGTGGCAGAGCAGTTTTTAAACTGAATAATGGGGGAAAGCCGACAGGAGATGAAAAGTCTCTGGTTCGGGATGGCTCATCTCAAAGAGATGAAGGGGTAGCTATTACTTTTGTACAAGGAAATGGATTACAATTGTCCACTGAGACTGTGGCTAATGATAGGAACTGCCTGGCAAGGTCTCGAGGCAGCAAGAGGAAGGCTGTGGGCTTAACAAACGTGGGAAACTATAAGTGTTTATACACAAATGCTAGAAGTCTCCGAGGTAAAATCGGGGAGTTGGAATGCTTGGTGTTGGGGGGGAAATAGACATTGTGGGTATTTCAGAAACTTGGTGGGATGAGGAAAATCAGTGGGATACGGTGATTCCTGGTTATAAATTATATCGGAAGGATAGGGGGAAAGGGTTGGAGGTGGGGTGGCTCTGTATGTCAGAGAGGGTATACCGTCCAGTAAGATTGAGAGGGTAAGAGAACTGGATTCCCTTCTGGAAATGCTATGGGTTGAAATAGTGGGTCCAAAAGGAGGCTTAGCAGTGGGAGTTTGTTATCGCCCACCAGATCAAAAGATAGAGGAGGATTATAAAATGATGAATGAATTAAAGATAGCGGCTAGACGAAATAACTGTGTTGTAATAGGCGACTTTAACTACCCACACATTGATTGGGTCAATATGAGTTCTAGTCGGGAAAAAGAGATTGCGTTCTTAGACACTCTCAATGACTGTGCTGTGGAACAGATGGTCACAGATCCTACCAGGGGAGAGGCGATCCTGGATTTGGTCCTAAGTAACACCCAAGACCTGGTGAGAGATGTAAAAGTGATTGCACCACTTGGAAACAGTGACCATAATGTCATTGAGTTTAACATTTGTACAGATAGGGAGTTGCCCAAAAAGACTGACGCAACCACTTTTAACTTTAAAAGGGGTAACTTCTCTGGTATGAGGGGACATGTGAGGAAGAAATTGAAAGGAAGAGTGGAGAAGGTCAAAACCATTGGGGAAGCTTGGAGACTATTTAAAAAGACAATCCTAGAAGCTCAGAAAAAATATATACCGCAGGTTAGGAAAGGTACAAATAGGTATAGAAAAAAGCCTGCATGGTTAACAAATAAAGTAATGGAAGCTGTAAAAGGTAAGAAGGATTCCTTTAAGCGGTGGAAAGCTAGTCTTAGTGAGGTTGATAAAAGGGAACACAGACTATGGCAAATAAAATGCAAGTCTGTGATCAGGCAAGCAAAAAGGGAATATGAGGAGCATATCGCAAAAAACATAAAGACCAACAATAAAACTTTCTTCAAATACATTAGAAGTAGGAAGCCAGCCAGGGAGGCAGTGGGGCCCTTGGATGACCAAGGGGTAAAAGGAGTAGTGAAGGATGATAGGGAAATGGCTGAGAAGCTGAATGCATTTTTTGCCTCTGTCTTCACTGTGGAAGAGGAGAAGTGTTTGCCCACTCCAGAAGCACCGATTTCGGGAGGGGGTTTGAAAGACCTGAATCAGATTGCGGTAACAAGAGAGGAAGTCCTCCGACTGATGGACAATTTAAAAACTAATAAATCACCAGGCCCGGATGGCATTCATCCGAGAGTTCTGAAAGAACTCAAATGTGAACTTGTGGATCTCCTGACAAAAATATGTAATCTTTCTTTAAAATCTGCCTCCATTCCTGAGGACTGGAAGGTAGCTAATGTCACTCCCATCTTTAAAAAGGGCTCCAGGGGAGATCCAGGAAATTACAGGCCAGTCAGTCTGACATCGATACCGGGTAAGTTGGTGGAAACTGTTATTAAGGAAAGAATTAGTAGGCACATTGATGAACAAAAACTATTGAGGCAGACTCAGCATGGGTTCTGTAAGGGAAGATCTTGTCTCACTAACCTGTTAGTGTTTTTTGAGGGAGTAAACAAACATGTGGACAAGGGGGACCCAATAGATATTATTTACCTTGACTTCCGGAAAGCTTTTGATACAGTTCCTCATCAAAGGCTCCTAAGTAAGCTCAATAGTCATGGGATAAAAGGACAAGTCCTCTTGTGGATCAAAAACTGGCTTATAAATAGGAAACAGAGAGTGAGTATAAATGGGAAACTTTCTCAGTGGAGGGTGGTAAGCAGTGGGGTACCACAGGGATCAGTACTCGGTCCCATGCTTTTTAACTTCTTTATTAACGATTTGGAATTGGGAGTAAGCAGTGATGTGGCTAAATTTGCAGATGACACGAAGTTGTTCAGGGTGGTGAAAACCAGGGAGGATTGTGAGGCACTCCAAAGGGATCTGTTGAGGATGGGTGAGTGGGTGTCAACACGGCAAATGGGGTTCAATGTGGCCAAGTGCAAAGTGATGCACATTGGAGCCAAAAATCCTAAATATAAATACACGTTGATGGGGTCTGATCTGGCAGAGACTGACCAAGAGAGAGATCTTGGAGTCGTAGTGGATAACTCGCTGAAAATGTCTACACAATGTGTAGCTGCAATAAAGAAGGCCAACACTATGCTGGGGATTATTAGGCAGGGAATTGATAACAAATCAGCCAGTATCATCATGCCCCTGTATAAATCATTGGTGCGACCTCATTTGGAATACTGTGTACAGTTCTGGTCACCACATCTCAAAAAGGATATTATAGCATTGGAAAAAGTGCAGAGAAGGGCAACTAGAATGATAAAAGGGTTGGAACACCTTCCCTATGAAGAAAGGTTAAAATGCTTGGGGCTCTTTAGCTTGGAGAAACGACGGCTGAGGGGTGACATGATCGAGGTTTATAAGATTATGAATGGGATTGAGCAGGTTGAGAAAGAAGTACTTTTCTCCCTTTCTCACAATACAAGAACTCGTGGGCACTCTATGAAATTGCTGAGCAGTCGGGTTAGAACAGATAAAAGGAAATACTTCTTCACCCAAAGAGTGATTAACGTATGGAATTCACTGCCACAGGAGGTGGTGGCAGCTACAGGCATGGACAGTTTCAAGAGGGAATTAGATAAACATATGGAGCAGAAGTCCACCAGTGGCTATTAGCCACAGGGCATAGATGGGAACTCTCAGTCTATTCTAGAACTCGCATTCTATTCTTGGTGCTGGAGGGGGCAGCAGTGGGAGGGCTTCTGGTGCCCTGGCCCCACTGCTGGACCTCCTGATGGCACCTGGTATATTTTGGCCGCTGTGTGACAGAGTGTTGGACTAGATGGGCCATTGGCCTGATTCAACATTGGCTTCTCTTATGTTCTTATGTTCTTATGTCCACTTGTTTATAAGATTGTGGTCTGTAATGAAACCACACCATAAACTTGAAGTCCTCTGTGTGCTGCAGAAATGAAATGGACAACCATTGGAGCAGACTCCACCTGGTTTCTAATGCAGGGTTCTTCAGGGTATCTACCTGAAAAAGCTACCCTGCAGTTTCCCCTCTGACCCAAGAAAATTAGGTTTTTATATTTGGCAGTTTAAAAGGAGAAAGAAAACAGAAGCCAAATGGTTCGTGTCCAGATTGGGCACATCATCACCTAGATGTTCTCATTTACTGCAAGGGCTTCCCACTGTTCCCATAGTCATCTGGATGTCCCCATTTTCTGCAGGGGATTTGCACCGCTCATACTGTGTGTGTGTGGGGGGGAAATCGCCATGTGGAAGCAGTCCTGTATAATTTCTACATCTTTCATTGGAATATATTTCCATTTCAGTGCACTGCACTGCCCTCATGTGTCCAGCAGAGGATGCCAAACACCTGCTTCCTTTGGCAATGAATGTGGCAACCACCGACAAGCTGAAACCTATGCTGGATTCCATGCACACTCTTGTACATCATCACCTCTTCTAGTGTAGCAATAACTGAATGCAAATGTTGCCCTCCTTCCATCTCCACTGAGATAAATCTGTACAGAATGTGAAATATAAACAAAAGCTGCCTGTTAAAGCAGTGATAACCGTTATGGGGGGATAGTTAAAAAAAAATATTAATTTATATGAAGAGGATGGAAACTTAGAAGAGTGAATGATCTGCTAGGCGGGTTAGTATGTTTGGAATCAGGACTGTACACCTCGTGAACCACTGAACTGAATATAATCCAGCCAATTGCTGGTAGAATGCTGCTTGATGTTCCGCACAGACACCCCCCCCCCCGACAGTCTTGAGAACAAAGCAAAAATCCATGACTTCCTACAGTATGTGGATTCCCTACAGTATATGGATATGGGCTGGGTTCATCTTGCTGAACTTCAACATGCAGGTTGCGTGGGCCTTTCTAAGAGCCTCGAATTGTTTCAGTGGATTTCCATACAACTACATGAGGCAAAGGAGCTGCGGTGGCTCAAGTGGTTAAGACGCTGAACTGCAGGCTGTGGAAGGTCAGTAGTTCAGCAGTTCGAGACCCGGGTGCCGCATGATGGGGTGAGCTCCTGTCTCTAGTTCCAGCTCCTGCCAACCTAGCAGTTCGAAAGCAAGAAATTGCAAGTAGATAAATAGGTAGCACTTCGGTGGGAAGGTAACAGCGTTCCGTGCGTCATGTGGCCGGCATGACTAAACACCAAGACGCACGGAACACTGTTACCTTCCCACCGAAGTGCTACCTATTTATCTACTTGCAATTTCTTGCTTTCGAACTGCTAGGTTCGCAGGAGCTGGAACCAGAGACAGGAGCTCACTCCGTCATGCAGCACCCGGGTCTCGAACTGCTGAACTACTGACCTTCCACACAGCCAGCAGTTCAGCGTCTGTGTGTAAAGTGTCGTAAAATCATAGCCAACTTATTGTATGGTTGCCAACCTCAGGGTGTGGGGTGGAAATCCCAAGAATTACAACTCATCTCCAAGTGGTAGTTCCCCTGGAGAAAATGGATGCTTTGGAGCACAGACTCTGTGGCATTATATCTTGCTGAGGTCCCTCCCCTTCCCAAAACCTGCCTTCCCCAGGCTCCACCCCCAGATCTCCAGGTATTTCCCTAGCAAGAGTTGGCAACCCAAAGTTATACCAGCCCCAGCAAGGGGCTTTCCAGGAAAGTGAGAAGCAGAGGTGGTTTGCCATTGCCTTTCTCACACTTCCTTAGTGGTCTCCCTTCCAAGTACCAACCCTACTTAGCTTCTGGGATCTGGCGAGATCGGGCTATACCAAACCATCTCCCCTTCCCCTTAAGAACTATACAACATTTATAAATAGAGGGGGAAATAACCTTGCAACACTCTGTCAGACTCTGTGATAATCCAGGCCAATGAGAAATTGCTTCCTCTTTTTCAGCAGACTTTTAAAAAGTAGCTTAATCTTTTTAAGATAGACTGAAGATAGCCTGTCCAGATAAATTTTACTTTGCTCCTTCTCCCCATCTAACATACATCAAGTTTGAAATAGAATTCTCTGCATATTTATGTATTTACATAATAAATGCAGGGTTCTTGTATCTGGAGAGACGTTCCCGTACAGATGCTCCCATGCACAGGAGTGTTCTTGTAACGTAACACCTCTAATCCAGGCTTATCGTTTGACCCCACAGATGGTTTACTCAGAAGTCTCATTTTGTTCATTGGGGATCTATAGGATAGCCATTTTAGAGGAGTTTACTTTACACAAAGCCTAGCCTGTACCTGACAGCACCCGCATATAACCTGCTCACCTGAGAAAGAAGGTTGTGCCGGTCACCACTGAAGCAGGATTCCATTAAACCCCCAGCTGTGCACTTGATGACACAAGAATCAGCCGCTGCTCCATGACCCACATTCTCAGCCATGTTGCCTGATAGTTCACATAAGGATTTAACGCAGTGTCTATGCACCTCGGAAATATCTGATACAGGCCATGGTTACTCTATTTATTCGCTTCATTTGAACCTACACCTTTCTCCCTGCTTTCTGCCAGTAAATAAAAACTAAATTAGTCAAATGCAGTCCTAAATAAAACTGTCTTCAACTGCCTCCTGAAGACTGAAAGTGAGGGGGGCAGGCACGCCTCCCTGGTGATATTGTTCCATAATCATGGGGCTGCCACCAAAAAGGCCCTCTCTCATGTGACCACTGTTATGTTCCCATTGAAATGCAATGTTAAGCTTGAGCCAAAGCAAGGATTGTAATCCCTGAACTCCTATTGGCTGCCTTTGTATTACCATCCAATCAGAACTCTGTATAATGCTGTGGAGGGAACAAACCTCATTGGACGTTATCCTTGTAATCTCATTGGTTACTTATTGTACAGTAGGTGTGGCTATATTAGCCCAGACTGTTTAAAAGGAGCTGTGCTCCATTGTTTAAGTTGTTCGCTGTTCTGGTTATTGTTGAGCTGTTATCACTTCTAAATAAAGCTGAAATCACTGTTGGCTGAAATCGAGTTAAGTCTCATACTTAACAACCACCAGATGAGTTTCTTTGCTTGGTGGGGCAGCCAGGAGGCCCTCTTCCTGTGAACTTAATTCTTGGGCAGGGACATATGGGAGAAGATATCCTAGTTCTATCTTGGTTTCTTTTCTCCTGATTCTCTTCCCTCTCTTTAGGAGTCTGAACTTTTCTAGAACCGCATAAACCAGGCTATCAGGCTCTAGAAAGATGATGGGAGCAAATGAATTCCTTAATTTGTTTTCTCTTTTTCTGTTACCCAAACAGCAGAAGCAAATAGAGCTTTCATTTTGCCCTCCCATGTACATCTTGTTCAAGAATTTCTTGACTGTAGACCACTTGCTTCAGAGGAGAGTTATGCTTATTAATCCAAATGTTTCACATTGTGCAGCTGGGGATTCAGAGCCAGATATGAAGTACAGTAAATACAATCTCCCATGACTAGAAAAAGATCTAAAGCTGTTGGGGCCTCATCGAATGTGATTGTGATCCCAAAGTGTATGTGTGTACGCGTGTACATATATTCGTATTCCATCATTCCATTCCATTCATATTTGCTTTTCCTCACAATACATCAATATAAGGAAACTGTCATGAGTGAGGCAAGCATCGTTTTAGCATTCGTGAGACGGGTCTCACCGCCGTTGCGGGCCAGCCTACAGTTTCTCAAAATAAGCTGAGCACACATGGACGGTGGAACTGCGACTGTTGCCAGGCAACCATTCCGAGCAACCAGATGAATGAAGAAATAAATATATGGGTCAAGTAACAGTATCACTGTGCTGGTTTACTTGCTCTTCTCACTTCTGCTCCCTCTGTTTCTCCATCCTTGGCGGCAAGGGGCTGTTTGTATTTACGTGGCTTGTTTAGTGTGTGTGTGCGCACGCGCACAGAGAAATACTTCTGTGGGAGCTAATGAAGACTTTTGAGGTAATCGTGCTCCTTATAATGCCAACAAAAGTATTTCTCCTACAATATGGTGTCTCTTGAGCCCTGGAGTCCATTAACTTCCCGTAACAGAAGTGATGGATTTTTGCCTCAGTATCTTGGGATACTATTTAACTAGTAATGGATCTCATCATGACTGGAGAGCTTTTCATGCTGCCTAGATTAAAAGATACTTTGCATATTTTCATCCATCACTTCTCGTGACATACACATAGGCTCTAAGCCTTAAGAAGCACTGACTGTTCCCTGCATTTGAGATAAAGTGAAGTAATTCATGCAGTACTGAGGTCCAGCATTATCTTAACCAGACAGGAAGTAAGACTAACCTCCATATATAATTGAGATCATTGGGCCATGTAGTCCAGTGTTCACTGTCACACCACATTCATTATGGCCAGCAGGGGCTCCCCAGAGACTCAAGACCTTTCCCCCCTTCATATAGAGGGCATCTCCATCCCCATCAGGATCCACCACTAGCAAGCTCCAGTCTTCATGCTGATGACTGGGAGCCCAAAAAGTGTAACCAGCTCAGCCTATCATGGCTGCCTCTACAATGGGGTAAAGGGAAGCAATGATCTCAGTCAGCAAATTTTGAGGCCATCATCTTGCCAGAGAAGATAACATTCCTTCCTGCCTCATTCCCTAGGTATTTTTATAGAGAATGTGTCAAACTGCAGTTTGGTGTAGTGGTTAGGAGTGTGGACTCTAATCTGGGGGAACCGGGTTTGATTCCCCACTCCTCCACATGCAGCTGCTGGTGTGACCTTGGGTCAGTTACAAGTTCTTTCAGAGCTGTTCTCTCATGAGTAGTTCTCAAAAGAGCTCCCTCAGCCTCACTTCCCTCACAGGGTGCCTGTTGTGGGGAGGGGAAGGGAAAGGAGATTGTAAGCCACTCTGAGACTCCTTCAGGTAGTGAAGGGCAGGGTATAAATCCTATCTCCTCCTCCTTCTGCTCAGTGGGGTTTCCTGAGTTTAGTAAGTTCCACTGGGCGTACTCACTAAAGATGCCTAAGGAACAAGATGGGAAGGAGCATTAGTCACTGCAGCTCCTGAGCAGGGGTGGTGGCAGAAAGGAGTGGCAGCAAGGGTTGTAGCCTCAGGTGGCATCCCTTGTTCAGCCACCACAGGCACCCATTGCACCAAATCAGTAATGATCAGCGATGTTTACAGCCTGAGGCAGAAGAAAGTTCCTCCAGATACTTTCTCCAACTTACATGAGTCTTCTGTTGGAGGAACAGCCTCTAAAGTTGGAGAAAGTCTCCATAGTCTGGAGGAGAGCTTCAGACTTTGGCTTAGTAAAGCAGTAGGCTAGATTCCACTAGTTCCAGATCCCAGTGCTAGTTTGTACTTTCTTCCTGGATGGACTTCTCTCTTTTACTTTGCACTGATTCCCAACATGGCTGGAAGGAACTTGTGGAAGGGCTCAGACATTAGCTCCATTATTCTAAAAATACACCTGGTCATGTAAGTCTGTTGTGGGTCAGCCTCAGCTCAGCATGAAGTCCTCAAGGGAAGAGGACTCCTTGGGAGAAGGAGAGCCATGCATGGCTGGCTCTGAGTCAGCAGAAGCCAGCAAACTGGCTGATGAGCTGCAGGCTAACCAAGACTCACGACCAACAGCTGATCCAGAGCCACCACCCAGCTCTGATGCAGCAGGTGAGACTCAAGTGATTAAGACCAGTCTACCAGGTTCACCTCCACCCTTTGAGTGCTGGAGACAGAAGCTTAGAAGGGAGCTGCAAGCACGGAGGCAGAGTGCATGTCTCCTGGCTTGTTGCCAGCTGCTTGCTGATGATAGCCTGGAGAAGTTGCAGGAGTATTCCCAAGCAGCTGGCTGCTAACAAGGACTTATTAGGAAGTACCTATAAAACCCAGGGCTGGGGAGCCTGCATGTTATGGAAGCAACAAGTCATTCTGATGGACTCTGTGGCCATAACGCCTGACCTGATTTTCTTCATGTGGCCTTGGACAATCTTTGACTTCAGCTTTGTGATGCTTTGGTTTGTGGATGACCCTTGGACCTCCTGACTACACTCTCTGCTTCACCCCTTCTGGTAATGACTCTCTGGCTTGTGCACTTTTTGGCTTGTGGGCTTCTGGGACTGAACTCTGGACTTTGTGTGAGAACCTGAATGTGTCTGGCTTGCCTGCCAGTGCCTGCTATATGATAAGGTCCACTAGAACTGAAGCCACTACTAGTTAGTGTGGCAAGTTATAGAAGAGAAATGTGATGTTATAGTATAGAAAAGTCTAGAATTAAAAGCAAAATATTGTGTTTCATGCTGAAGAACAAACTGATCTCTGCATATAAGGTTAATCCTGAGCACCCTTATGTCAAAGTGTTTTCTACTGAAGAACCAAGGGAACTTCCATCCCGACAAAGGCAGCTGTAGAGTAGGATGTAAGAAAACGAAATTGCTATGTTGGCCTCAGAATTTCCCATAGAATAATACTGTATAAATACACAGCAGAAGCAGGATATGTTGAGGTACATTACTTTATCTCAGCCTTCAGAACATTGGCCAGAGCAATATTTGAGAGACGCCTTCTTCAAGCATCTAAAACTGTTACCTTGCCATGAGCTGACTGCCTCTTCAGAACTAGAAAGCAAGCTCTTTTGAGGCACAACATCATCAGCATTTTGGTTGGCTGTGCTGACATCACTTCCTGTTCTTTGTGATCTACTTCCAGTGTAGCTGCCAAGCCCAGTACAGGTCTTAGGTGGGGGCACACATTGGGCTACCCATCACACTGCCCTGCATGTATGTGTGTATATATACTTGTTAAATGTCTTCATTGTGCCCCTATGCATGTATGTGTTAGATGTCAAGGTCCTTCCATGTGATCAGGAATGCTGAAACACTTCCAGTTGCATGGAGGAGCCTATTTGTGAACAAGGTTATGTGCTTAAGGACTTGCTGCAGATATCTGGTGACATGCCTGCACATATAGGTGAGGCAGTGGGACCAGTGAGTACTATCCTGCTCCCCTTTGTACATGTACAGTATAAACAATTTCAAATGCCTAAACAGGACTAGCGGTATACCCATGCCCACCCAATGAACTTTACAGCTGATAAGCAAGGATTTACACTTGGGAGCCATCCCTTCAAACACAAATGCCAGCCATTCTACCATGCCAACTCTCTGAAGGTTTATCCTTTGGAAAGACAGAGCTCTCTGGTGCATAGATTTACAGGTGGCTTGTGCAAGTGCTTTCCCCCAAAACAAGATGCTTTACATTCCTATGAACATATAGGAAACCAGAGATTCAATGTAACAGAATTCCCAGACAGCAACATGAGAGCCACAAGCTGCAGTAGCATTGCGACAGCTGGCTGGTGTGCTCCTCTCTGACCTTGGTGTTTAATAATTGCTGAAGCAAGGACCGTTGTCCCTTGCATTCTCAGAGTAATTTCATAGCAGCCAACGATACCAATCCCCCCACCACCAAATGTTCAGCTGGGAAGTAGCACGCAAGATGTGTAACAGCTCCAAAGAAATGCCATTCCACTGGGTGTGAAATCTTGAGGATGCTCTATAAATGGTGTCCTGTGAGGGTCAAAACAGCTGGAGAGAATGGAATCCAAAGCAGCAGCCTCCAAACTGTTTCCCCCTTCTATGAATAAGCTTCCCATTAGCTAGAAACACCACCTGTCAAACTGTGCATGTGCGTACTAATATATAGGAATGGAGGGGTGAGAGATGGCAGATACTTTGGTGCTATTTATGCCAGTAGACACTCTGATTTGGTTTCTGAAAAGGCCAAAATAGGATACTGTAAAAGTGAGGTAGCAAGCGAATCTCAGAAATATATCCATTTCACTTTTGGTACCTCTATATATTCATTCATGACAGATGCCTCTGAGTGCCATTTAGTCCCCAATCATATATTTTTTTCATTGACCACACACTGAACGAATTATTCAATTTAGCTAGAAAGGCCCGCTCACATCAAGATTTTTTTCACCCAATGAAAAAGGCATAATGTAATTTTTGCTCCTTTCTCCTGTATGTTGCCCTTCACTCTTGCTTACTAGTTCGGATGAGGCCCGCCTCAGCGTTGCTGAACTGCTTGTCCCTTCAAAATCAATGAGAGGGGCAGAGCAATGCAGGATTGCCCCCCAGATGGCTTGATCCCCAGATCTGAAGATGGGGTGCATATTGAAATAGAGACTTGCAATCAGATCTTCTTGATTCCCCAGCACTGATGCAGGTAGTCGTGCAGGGATTTTTGCAGGGTGGATGTAGCAGTGCCTGTGGCTCAAGAGCAAGGGAAACTCTTCACAACATGCAAGGGGAAAAAATACTTTACACATAAAGCACAAATTGGTTTGCAGGAGTGAAGGAAACACACTTCGTGGAGGCTGTCTTGATCGCAAAACATGCAGCATTTTATAATGATTGCTGAGGCTGCCCAGCTGTTACAAAGATCCTGAGGGGCATTTGGGATGCTTTGTGCACAGAAGCTACTGTGGGATCCCTGTTGTGGGATGGAAGGCAACCCAGGATCATGACTAGTGTAAAGTACTGGGTTTCATGCCTCATGACTCGGACGACGACATAAGAGAAGATGCGTTTATTCGTACTTCACAACAAAGACAAACAGTACCAGCCGGAGGCCAACTATATACAGTAGGGGGGGGACGCCCCACATTCCCACTGGCAGGTTTGAATCTCCCACCAGTGCTGCCATTGGTTCCCTTTAGGCGAGCTCAGGAGCCTAGTCCTTATTGTTCTCAGGAATGGAGCTCGGCTGCATTTCGCCTGCTCGGGCTCCTGGTCCTAGGACATAACAACTAGAAGATAAAGCTATGAACTAGACTAGAAGACTGCCATAACAATGTCCCTGAGTGCAGTGCTTTACTTTGCACCATACAACAAAATGGTAACCATCCACTTCTATGGGAATAAGTATGGAGTGCTGAGTGGCACTACTAGAATGGTGGCTCTCTGTGCTCCCTGACCCAGGGGTGATGACACCGTTAACTCGCTCTCGGATGTGTCCCATCTGGAATATGATGTAATCATGAGAACTGGCGTTTAAAGAGAGAGATTGTACTTTCATAGATGAGTGCAGGATTTGAAACTGGTCTAGTACTGAGTCCCACTAAGTCTAAGGTTATACCGTGCCTGGCAATGAATGATCCCTCCCCACCCCAATTTCATAGCCCTATCTTGAACATCAGGAGTCAGAGTAATGCATCTCCATTGCAGACACGCTGTTCTGATCATTCACACATGAAATCGCATGAGCTCTGAAAGTACTACTCGAGATTAAGGGGCTAAATGGCTTTGTTGCCCAAATCATACAGTGTACACGTGTCAGGACCATAATGTGCAAAGGTGTCCTGATTACAGGGAACAAACATGTATATTTGGGGGCACCTATATACTTGGGGGGGTCATAACCTATGAATACTCAAGTCCAGATTCAGAACAATGCTTGGAAAAACTAAGGAGTAAAGACTGTTAAAGAAATTGGTTTTTTTTTTTAAATTTACAAACCGAAAAAGAGACCAAATTAATGTATGCAATACAGAAACAATAGCAATGAAAATTACAGAAAGGAAAAAGCAATGTGGTAAATCACACACAAAATCTTTTCCTATAAAACCTGCCTGCCTAGAAGGGAAACAAACCTAGAAAAGAGAAGGAGACCCACAAGCCTGTTCCTGAAGAGAAGCGGGAGAAGAGGGAGGCTTCTCCTCAGTGGCAAAGATGCTGCTACAGGAGCTGACGCTGACTGAGGTGGGGAAAGTCCAGCAGCAGGTCCGTGGAGCAGAGAGTTGAGATTGGAGAGAGGAGGGCTAACCAGCAGGCTGGGGTAACAGGATAAGCCCAAAACTGGCTACAAAAGTTGGGGCTGAATGGGAAACGTTCAGTACCTTCTTGCCTGGGATTAAAGAGGGGAAGGGGGCTTGGTGTTGGAATGTGGGGATAATAAAAATGCAATCCTTTGAAGATAAACCAGCCTAAAAAGAAATCCTCAACCTACAGAGTAGAGGGGAGTTTTCTCCTTTTGCATGGAGAATGCCTAAAATGTTTCCTTGTGTTGTGTCCTGGGATCAGAAGGCAGAGCTGGCGAAATACAGCCAAGCTTCGCTCTCTGAGAACAATAGGGACTAGGTTCCTGAGCTCGCCAGTAGTGAACCAATGGCAGCATTGGCGGGCGATTCAAACCCGCCAATAGGAATATAGGGCCGTCCCCCCTAACTGTATATAGTTGGCCTCCGGCCGTTACTGTGTGTTCT
This sequence comes from Gekko gecko, assembly GCA_029375565.1. Taxonomy (NCBI): domain Eukaryota; kingdom Metazoa; phylum Chordata; class Lepidosauria; order Squamata; family Gekkonidae; genus Gekko; species Gekko gecko. Next base: position 38,586,430 of record JAPDNY010000005.1, on the reverse strand, counting down.
TGTCTTATGTGAAGTACGAATAAACGCGTCTTCTCTTATGTCGTCGTCCGAGTCATGAGGCCCGAAACCCAGTACTTTACAGTGGCGACGAGGATGGGATTCCAACGCCTTCCGTGACTCCATGAGCGACGAAAAGGACACCGCCGAGCGCCGCATTGCTGACCCCGAGAGCAGCACCGCACCGCTCGCCGAGCATCGCATCGCTGACCCCGAGAGCAGCACCGCACTGCTCGCCCCGGCGCACGCCGTTCCAGACAGAACCATGGCCGCTTCCCATGTAACACTGGAGCACTTCGACCCATCGCAGCCAGAAACCTGGGACGCATGGGTCGACCAGCTCATCAGCTACTTGGAGCTCAACTAAATCTGCCACCCCGACCAGAAACGAGCGATCCTCCTGAACGCCTGCGGCACCCAAACCGTCCGCCTCGCCAAGAGCCTCTTGGTGCCCCGCACGGCTTTGGAGAGCTCGTTTGGGGAGATCCTGGATGTCCTCAATGCCTACTTCAGCCCCCGACCGACCTTCCTGGCCAAGAGGATGGATTTCCAGAGGCGAGTCCAGGCCCAAGGGGAATCCATTGCCAACTTCCTGGCCGCGCTAAGGGCGCTCGCGGTGGACTGCTGATTCCCGAAGGTGGAGGACAACCTGCTGACGCAGTTCGTGTGGGGCCTGGCGGACTCCAAGCTGCGGCGCAAGTTGGTGGGACACCGGAGGCTCTCCTTAGACGAGGCCCTAGACGCCGCAACAGCCCACGAGGCCGCGGAAGGGGAACGCCCGGTCGCGACCGCCCATGTGGTCGGAAGGAGTCCAAGCCCTGGGTATGCAGATACGGAAGAGGTCTTCACCCTCAGACCTCAACAACGCCGGCCGGCGCCGTTCCTGCAGGCCAGCAGAGAGCCAACCAAGCCTTCCGGCAACCGGACCGTCTGTGCCAGCTGCGGGGAAGGCCACGGAAGGAAATCCTGCAAGTTCCGGGATGCTGTTTGTCACGGGTGCGGAAAGCAGGGACACCTCGCACGGGTCTGCCGGTCCAAGGGCCACAGGAATTCGAGAGCATCGGTTCCACCGCACCGCGCATCGTCCACCGCCTATGAGACGACGGAAGAGGTCGCCGAGTTGTACCACCTCACCGACCAGCCGCTGCAGGTACTTCGCCTCCCCAACCCCAACCTCTCCTCTGCCCCGAAGATCCAAGTAACCGTGCGGATCGAGGGGTCCCCCTGTTGCATGGAAGTGGACTCGGGATCGGCGGCGTCCATCATTTCCCTAGACACTTTAAAAAGACTTTGCCCATTAGGGGACCCCTCTTCGTCCATCGCCACTAAGCTTAGTGGATTTTCAAAAGAACCCTGTCCCCATCCGGGGAGTCGGCACTTTCCGAGTGCAGTACAGAGACTTTGAGGGGAACTTGGACTTGGTGGTGGTAGAGGGAAATCTCGTGAGTCTCCTGGGGTGGGCGTGGTTCGAAGCCCTAGGCATAACGATTGGGGGAGTGAATAAGTGCGGGGTGCGGGACTGGGGGGCGGTGTGCAAGGAATTCCCGGAGGTCTTTGACGGGAAACTGGGATGTTACAAAGGGCCCCCGGTGTCGCTTCACTTAGACCCCACCGTGACGCCCGTCCGACGGCGCTTCCGCACCGTGCCCCTGGCCCTCCGCCCGAAAATAGAGGCCGAACTGGACCGGTTAGTGGCCCAGGGAGTCCTAGAGCCCGTCCCGAACACTCGATGGGAGACCCCAATTGTGACACCCGTCAAGCCAAACGGGGAAATCCGCATCTGCGCGGATTATAAGTGCACCATTAACCAGGCACTTCAGGCGCATGCATACCCTGTACCCGTGGTCAGCCATGTCTTAGCCACACTGGCGGGGGCGCGCATATTTGGGAAGCTGGATCTCGCGCAGGCGTACCAGCAACTCCCGGTAGATGAGGCCACGGCCGAAGCACAAACAATAGTAACACACCGGGGGGCCTTCCGGGTGAAGCGGCTGCAGTTCGGGGTCAGTGTGGCCCCAGGGATATTCCAAAATCTAATGGACGATTTGTTGAAAGGGATCCCTGGGGTGACGCCGTTCTTCAACGACGTCCTCATCGCCGCGACCACCCCGGAAAGCTTCGCCGCCCGCCTCCGAACGGTACTGGAACGCTTCCAAGCCGCGGGGCTGAAAGTGAAGCGGGAAAAGTGCCTCCTCGGGGTGCCGGAGGTGGAGTTCTTGGGATACCGGGTAGACGCAACAGGCCTGCATCCAGCGAGGGACAAGGTGAAGGCCATCGTGGAGGCCCCCGCCCCGAAGTCCAAGGCCGAGCTCCAGGCGTTCTTAGGCCTCCTGAACTTTTACCACGCCTTTCTTCCCCACAAGGCCGCCGTGGCCGAACCCCTGCACAGGCTGCTGGATAAGGCGACACCTTGGGCATGGGGAGCGAGGGAGGCGGCGGCGTTTCGGGGGTTAAAGTACTCTTGATTTCCAACGCGGTGCTCGCCCACTTTGATGAAAAGCTCCCGGTAATCCTTGCGTGCGACGCATCACCGTATGGGGTCGGGGCAGTCTTGGCCCACAAGCTACCGGATGGGAGGGAAGTCCCGGTGGCTTACTACTCCCGCACGCTGTCCCCCGCGGAGCGGAACTATGCTCAAATCGACCGGGAGGGCTTGGCACTGGTGGCGGGGGTAAAAAAGTTTCACAACTTTGTGTACGGGCAGCCCTTCACGCTCGTAACCGACCATAAGGTACAAACGCCGCAGGTACTGTCGCCCCGGGTGTTGCGCTGGTCCTTGTTTTTGGCGGGCTACCAGTACCAGTTGGAGCATCGGCCGGGCAAGGCGCTGGGTCATGCCGATGCCTTGAGCCGCCTGCCGCTGCCGCATACAGGGGAAGATCCGGCCCCAGCTCCCGCAGTGTTGTTAATGGAGGAGCTGCCAAACCCCCCCCCTTCAGGCTGCAGACGTGGCCGCCCGCACGTCCCGAGATCCCATTCTCTCCCGGGTCCTAAACTGGGTGGTGAGGGGATGGCCAGCGGAACAGACAGGGCCGGAGTTCACGGCATACAAAGCCAGGCGGGAAGAGCTATCCGCCTTAAAAGGGTGCTTGTTATGGGGGGACAGGGTGGTCATCCCGGGGCCCATGAGACAAGGGGTTCTAGAAACGCTACATGAGGCCCACCCCGGCATTGTACGAATGAAAGCTCTGGCACGGAGCTACGTGTGGTGGCCCGGGATGGACGCCGAAATTGAAACCTGGGTCCGAGGGTGCACACGGTGTCAGGAAGTCCGCCCCAATCCCCCGAGAGCGCCATCCCAAAGCTGGGAGTCTACCCACAAGCCGTGGTCACGCCTACACATAGACTTTGCGGGGCCGTTTCAGGGGCTCCAGTTCATGGTAACGGTAGACTCCTACTCGAAATGGGTGGAAATAAGCCCAGTGTCTACCACCTCTGCCAAAGCGGCAATACGGGCCCTGCGGAAAATATTCGCGACGCACGGGTTACCCGACACAATCGTGTCGGACAACGGGGCAGCGTTCACATCTGCTGAGTTTCAAGCGTTCCTCGAAAGGAACCTCATCAGGCACATACGATCAGCGCCCTTCCACCCGGCAACCAATGGACAGGCGGAGAGGATGGTACGCACCGCCAAAGAGGCCCTGAGCCGCATAACGGAGGGGGACTGGGAGTTTCGGCTGGCCCGCTTCCTTCTCACATACCGCACCACCCCAAACCCCATCTCCGGGCATTGCCCCGCAGAACTATTAATGGGCCGCCGCCCAACCACCTTATTAGACAGACTCCACCCGGACCGAGCCCCAGAGAGAAAGCTGGTCGAGAACAGGGAGGCGCCCCGAAGCTTCCTACCGGGAGACCCTGTCTACTTCCGGAACTACGGGGCGGGGCCACAGTGGGTGGCCGGGCGCATCCTAAAACCCACCGGGCCAGTGTCATACGAAGTCCTAACAGATGGGGACCGGGTCCTCCGTAAACACGTCGACCAGCTCCGGAGGCGGCAAGACCCCGACACAGAGATCCAGTTACCGGGAAATGCCGCCGCCGCCCCATCATCCGATCGACCGCAAGCACCGACAGCAGAGCCAGCGCCGGAAAGTCCACGGAATCCGGAGGGGGCCCCGGTGACAGCTGAACCGCCGCCACCGCTGCCGCCGCCGTTACAGCCGCCACCGTCACCGCCTCGGCTACTACCAGAGGTCCAAGCTCCTTGTGCTGGCGGACCACCCGATAGGGGCCCCGCCAGTCCGGTACCGGCCCCCTGACGTTCGCTAAGAGAACGGAGGGCACCAGCATACTTAAAAGACTACGTCACCTGATAGGAGACGAACTATGGGGGAGGGGTGTTGTGTCCTGGGATCAGAAGGCAGAGCTGGCGAAATACAGCCAAGCTTCGCTCTCTGAGAACAATAGGGACTAGGTTCCTGAGCTCGCCAGTAGTGAACCAATGGCAGCATTGGCGGGCGATTCAAACCCGCCAATAGGAATATAGGGCCGTCCCCCCTAACTGTATATAGTTGGCCTCCGGCCGTTACTGTGTGTTCTTGTCTTATGTGAAGTACGAATAAACGCGTCTTCTCTTATGTCGTCGTCCGAGTCATGAGGCCCGAAACCCAGTACTTTACACCTTGGGGGCCAGTGGGGAAGTTTAGAGATGGCTGGGTCCTTGCCATAATTGGGGAAGGGCAGGAACCTTCCTGTCCAGTAATTGAGATACGTAGGAAGTTGCTGGAACTGGCCCATTGCTTACTGTTTTGGAAATGTGGGTTGTTATTTAGGATCAAGCTATCAGGGAGGAGGCTCAAAGGTCCTTGGTGGAAATGGCCCTCAACTGAACCCTTCTTAGGGTGAGTGTTTGCAGGACTGATAGAGAAGCTGCCCCGCATTCCTTTCTTCCTTTGGCCTAACTCACTGCCCTTGGATATCACCTTGATTTGGGTTCCTTCTGTCAATACACTGAGGTGTATATATGTGCAAGAATAAGGGTCCCCACTCCCAGGGGTTGAGGGGGCATCACCTTCTCTACTGTCTAGCCTGCCAGTCACGGTCCTCCTCACAAACCTTGCTCCCTGAGCCCTCACCTACAGAGATGGGGCTTTTTCTGTGCAAGTCCTTTCAAAGGCAGTTTCAGCAGGTGCTTACTTAACTGTCCTTTAGGCACCAGGCCAAAACATTTCTTTCTACTCAGGCTTTTAAATGAGGGGTTCCAACTTTTTAAAAGCTACTTTATGGTCTGCTTCTGGCTGACAAACTGCTTCATGGGTATTGTTTTAGGCTTCTGAATGTAGTTTTATGCTGTTTTTATGGCCCTGGATTCTTTTACTGTTGGTAGCTCTTATGTTGTTGTTTCTATGATTTTACTACATTTTTTTTTTTACATTGTGAACTGCTTCGAGCAGGCATACGATTTCTGAGATTGTTTAGATGACAGACTCACACTGAAAGGTCAAAGGCAGTGGTAATAATTAGGGCTATTTCCTGAAAGAGGACTGAAAATTTTTAAACTGAATTGTGATTTAGCCATGAAACTAAACTACATGTCTACAGTGGTAGAATTACCAAGGCATACTGCAGACATTGTAGGATGGGGGTGGGGGTGGGGAATGGTTCAGTGGTAGAGCTTCTGCTATGCATGAAGAGGGTCCTCGGTTAAATCTGTGATATTTCCTGATGAAAGGACCAGGAAGTAGGCAACATGAAAGACCTCAGACTGAGAGTCACTGCCAGTCAGAGCAGACAGTACTGATTTTGAGAGACCAATGGTTTGAAGCCGAACCAGCCAGCTTCATACGTATGATGATAACATTTTCTTTCTTTGTTTGGTGAGTATTTGCGTGTGTGTGTGTGTGTGTGTGTGTGTATGCCTGGAAGTCATGGTTGACTTCTGGTGACCCCTAATGGGGCTTGGACATTTCAGAGAGGTGGCTTACTACCTGGCTCTCCTTCCCACCCCTGGTATTCCTTGGAGGTCTCCCTTCCAAGTACTTGCCAGGGTCGGCCCTGCTTAGCTTCCGAGATCTGACGAGATCGGACTTGCCTGGGCCATCCAGGCCAGGGCGATTAAAACATTTTTCATTACTTTAGGTTGTCTCTGTTTGAAGAGAATAAATACAGATTCCTTCCTGAAAAACAGCAGTAAATCAGTTTCAGGTTTTACACAGTAATTTGTAAAGTAAATTAACCAAGGGAATTAGGATCACAAAGGCTCAGTTTAATAATGTTTGGCATTGGTATAATTGCATAAAATTACTCTATTACAATAATTAAAAAGCAGGAGTAACACAAATGAGTTGTCTATTTCTGCTGAGTAAAAAGACGACAATGGGTGCAATCCTATACACTTACATTGCTTAAGTCCCAAAGGATCGGACCCAAGCTTCCATTACATTGTGAGTCTGCTGAAATTGAGCTCATTCACAAATTCAGAACAATGGACTCCTCCCCTAGGGCTGAATAGGTATATAGAGTTCTTATCTCACGCAGATGCCAATTTTCAGCCTGCTAGCATGTCTCCCCTACTCTATTAGCAACAAGCTAATCATTTTGCATTGTACCTTTGCATGCTGACTCTCTTCTCTGCAACACCTTTCCCCCTTTCTGACTGGGATATAAGGAGGCTTGCCTCAGCTGAGTTCATAAGAACATAAGAGAAGCCAATGTTGAATCAGGCCAATGGCCCATCTAGTCCAACACTCTGGCACACAGCGGCCAAAAATACCAGGTGCCATCAGGAGGTCCAGCAGTGGGGCCAGGACACCAGAAGCCCTCCCACTGCTGCCCCCTCCAGCACCAAGAATAGAGTGCATCACCTGCCCCAGACTGAGAGTTCCCATCTATACCCTGTGGCTAATAGCCACTGATGGACTTCTGCTCCATATGTTTATCTAATTCCCTCTTGAAACTGTCCATGCTTGCAGCTGCCACCACCTCCTGTGGCAGTGAATTCCATATGTTAATCACTCTTTGGGTGAAGAAGTACTTCCTTTTATCTGTTCTAACTCAACTGCTCAGCAATTTCATGGAGTGCCCACGAGTTCTTGTATTGTGAGAAAGGGAGAAAAGGACTTCTTTCTCAACCTGCTCAATCCCATTCATAATCTTATAAACCTCGATCATGTCACCCCTCAGCCGTCGTTTCTCCAAGCTAAAAAGCCCCAAGCGTATTAACCTTTCTTCATAGGGAAGGTGTTCCAACCCTTTTATCATTCTAGTTGCCCTTCTCTGCACTTTTTCCAATGCTATAATATCCTTTTTGAGATGTGTTAACCAGAACTATACACAATATTCCAAATGAGGTCACACAAATGATTTATATAGGGGCATTATGATACTGGCTGATTTGTTTTCAATTCCCTTCCTAATAATCCCCAGCATAGCGTTGGCCTTCTTTATTGCAGCTACACACTGTCGAGACGTTTTCATTGAGTTATCTATTACGACTCCAAGATCTTTCTCTTGGTCAGTCTCTGCCAGTTCAGACCCCATCAACGTGTATTTATATTTAGGATTTTTGGCTCCAATGTGCATCACTTTGCACTTGGCCACATTGAACCCCATTTGCCACGTTGACGCCCACTCAGCCATCCTCGACAGATCCCTTTGGAGTGCCTCACAATCCTCCCTGGTTTTCACCACCCGGAACAACTTTGTGTCATCTGCAAATTTAGCCACTTCACTGCTTACTCCCAATTCCAAATCGTTAATAAACAAGTTAAAAGGATCGGACCGAGTACTGATCCCTGTGGTACCCCACTGCTTACCACCCTCCACTGAGAAAGTTTCCCATTTATACTCACTCTCTGTTTCCCATTGATAAGTCAGTTTTTGATCCACAAGAGGACTTGTCCTTTTATCCCATGACTATTGAGCTTACTTAGGAGCCTTTGATGAGGAACTGTATCAAAAGTTTTCTGGAAGTCAAGGTAAATAATATCTATTGGGTCCCCCTTGTCCACATGTTTGTTCACTCCCTCAAAAAACACTAACAGGTTAGTGAGACAAGATCTTCCCTTACAGAACCCATGCTGAGTCTGCCTCAATAGTTTTTGTTCATCAATGTGCCTACTAATTCTTTCCTTAATAACAGTTTCCACCAACTTACCCGGTATCGATGTCAGACTGATTGGCCTGTAATTTCCTGGATCTCCCCTGGAGCCCTTTTTAAAGATGGGAGTGACATTAGCTACCTTCCAGTCCTCAGGAATGGAGGCAGTTTTTAAAGAAAGATTACATATTTTTGTCAGGAGATCCACAAGTTCACATTTGAGTTCTTTCAGAACTCTCGGATGAATGCAATCCGGGCCTGGTGATTTATTAGTTTTTAAATTGTCCATCAGTCAGAGGACTTCCTCTCTCAGGAAGAGGAGGTCTCCCATCCAAATACTTCCCAGAATTAGCCCTGCTTAGCTTTTGAGATCCCCTGCCTTGGTGGGGAGGGCTGGGTATAAATCTAATAAAATAAATAAATCAACCTGACAGGATTCAGGGATCTCCATTTCTACTTGTATCTGACAAAGGCAGCTTTGACTCTTGAAAGTTTAAACTCTGAATGTATGGGATGTAGTGATAGCCACTACCTTAGATTGCTTTAAAAAGGGTTTAGTCAAATCTAAGGATAGGTCCTTTATTTGTTTTGGGTATGTGTGTGGTATTTTTATATTTGTGTGCATGTGCATGTGTGCCCGTGCCTGGAAGTCATGGCAACTCCTACTGGGGCATGGAGGATGTTCAGAGAAGTGGCTTGATAGCCTGTCTCTGCCTCCCAGTCCTGGTATTCCTTGGAGGTCTCCCATCCAAATACTTGCCAGGGTTAGCCTTGCTTAGCTTTTGAGATCTCCTGCCTTGGTGGGGAGGGCTGGGTATAAATCTAATAAAATAAATCAATCAGTCTGGTAGGATTGTGCTTGCCTGGCCTATCTGAGTCAGTGCAAGCCTCCTGCATTCTCCCTCCCCAAAACCACTTCTGAAGGTCACAAGGCCCCCATAAACAGTGTGGGACATAAACAGTTGAAATCTACCTCCACTCTTGCATGAAGTCCTGTTCTATTAGCGGTTATGGTTTCGAACTACGATATGGGAGAACCAAGTCTCCACACTGCCGTGGAAGCCTGCTGGGTGATTTTGAGCAAGTCCCTTTCTCTCAGCCTAACCTACCTCAGAGGATTATTGTAATGATTAGAGTAAGGAAGGGAGAATGTTGTAAGCCACTTTGGGTCTCCACTGGAGTGAAAAGTATGGCATGAATATCTAAATAAATAAGAAATTCACACAAAAATTGGGGGGATTCCCTCTACCCATTTTGCCCCCTTGGCAGCATCCCATACTGCCCCCCAGGAACCCCCTGACTTCAGGAGCAACTTTAGGAAGAGGGCAGGGAGCTGGAGAGGAAAAAGGGGAGGTGGAAAAGATCCCTTCTGCTTTGCTTCACTTGCAGGAGTTTGGATGCAATCTATTGAGTTGAGCCACATTTAAGTAGCATACGTGTAGGATTATCATCAGATGGTTGGCAGGGCACCATTTATGTTACCCCCTGAAGTCTCCTTTTCAGACTCCAGTGTCTTTTTTATTACTCCAGCATGGCTAAAGGTGCAGTAATAAGATTTGCTGTGTGTGCTTTAAACCAAATTACACCAGGAATCAAGCATGGCTAAGTCAGGACTCCAGGACTGGTCCCCTTCCTAGTTTAGCTTGGATTATTTGGATGTGGGTTAAGAACACACCCACCCACCCCGAAATGAGCTTTCCCTGTACTGTATTATCTGCTTTTAAGGAGGATTGCCTTGGCTGAGTTCTTCCATAGAGCTTTATTTTTTACCTTCCTTCCAATGTTTAAGGCCCCTAAGAATTCGAGACCCAAGGCACATGTCTGCTTTGTCCTGTTGGTGGTGAGACTGGCTCCGATTTACCAATCATGTGTTTGAAAGGATCTTGTGCTATTGGCTGCATTGCCTTTAAGAAGGAAAAAGGTACCCCTTTCTTTTTTCTTATTCTGGCCACATACAGACCTTGCAAACAAAATGAGATTTCAAAGTGAAGTGCAATTCCCCCCCCCCCTCAATGGTTTAGCTTTGAATTTTCATATATTCACTACAGACTGGAACACTCGTGCGCTTGTCCTTTATGTGACCTTAATTTTTTTCCCATTGAATAAAGTGCTACGGGAAGAGAAGGGCATTTTTGTTTGGAGATTACAGCTGCTCTTTTCAACAGTCCTTCCAGTTGCTTTTTCTTGAAAAAAAAATTGTCAGCAAGAAGCTGCACCTGGGGCCTTCTGAAGTATTAATGAGTGAGAGTGTGCAGAAGGAAGTATTTTGGCAACTCTTTGTAATTAATTTGAGGAAGGAAAGAAGAAAGATCGCTTTTAAATCTTCATTTGTTTTAAGTGAGTAACAGCCAGCGTGGTGTACTGCTTAGACTTGCAGTCTAGGAGCTGGGAAACTCAGGTTCACATCCCTGCTCTGTCATGAAATGTACCAGGCCACCTTGGACCAGCCACGCTTTCAGTCTCATCTACCTCACAGGGTCGTTGTGGATATAAAACTGAAGAGGGGAATATAATGTATGCTACCATTAGCTCCTTGGAGGAAGGGTGAGATAAAAAAATGTATACTGGGTGACTCACTCTTGTGGACTAATCTACCTTACAGGGTCATTTTTGTGGGGATAAAACTGAGGAAGTATTACATATGCAGCCCATAGCTCCTTGAAGGAAGGGTGGGATAAAACATATATTTAAGACTAATAAAGATCACCCAACACTAACTTAGTACATTTTTATCCTACTCTTCCTCTAAGGAGGTTTGTCCTTCCTTCCCCAATTTTATCCTTGCAACACCTCCATGAGGTAGATTAGGTTGAAAGAACATTTAATGGTGATGAGATACTTGAACCTGGGTCTCTCCAGGTGTAGTTCAAAATTCCAATAACCCCTACAACATTCGGGGGGTGGGGTCTGCTTGAGCAAAGCTTTCTTATACACTGACTTCAACGTAGCTCTGATAGTGAAAGGAAAATACATTTTAATAAAAACTGCATTGAGATTGGAAGCAGATGCACGTAGAAGAATTTCATTTAAATGTATGCTGGAAGCTTTGATTGCTTTAAGAAAAATATAACAATACGAAGTAGGATAGGGGGGGCAGGTGGAGTGAACACCCACTTGTATAAAATGTTCCCTATAAAACTAGAATGTCAGGAAAAGCTCTGTTCCGAGAATCTTCTTTATGCCGTGCTAGTTCTGTATGCGTAGGGGGTGTTTCATGTTGGGAAGCCTTCAAAGGTCTGATCTTCCAACCCGCTGGATGAAGTGTCACAGGGCTGTGAGACATGATTCATGCGGGGCTACTGCTTGTCTGTTTTACATCATGAGAATAGTTAATGCCAATCACAGAACTGTGCAAGTGAATCTCACTGAAGGCCAGGCTCACAAGACATATCTGCTTCCAGCGCTGAGTTCATATTACAGTGTGATGCTAGTACAGGGTTAAAATCTGCATGCAGTGTAGTTCTATCAGGAATAACGCTGGAATCAGCATGGCCTTTTCACCACTTTGAGCATTCTTCTAACTGAAAATACTGCTAATACCACCCTATTGACATAATAAAAAGTTCATCCAGCTGAAGATGGTAACTCAATATCTATAGAGAACTTTTTCTCCTTCTCCCATAACACTAGAACTCGGGAATACTTGGGGGTAAGTATTAACATGACACATTAAGCAGTAAGTGGATAGCTTACAATAAACTATATACAGCTGCATAGACTACAGTCCCCATCGTTTACCCAAGTAAGTTTGTGAACCATTTTGTACAGTGCAACCATATTACCCAACCTTTCTCCCCAGCATGAACCCAAAATTTCTTTCACCACTCCTCCATTTTAACCCCACAACAGCCCTGGGAGGTACATTAACTTAAGAGTGTGTGACTGGCCAAGGCCACCCAGTGAAAATCCATGGCACAGTGCAGATTAGAACCCAGATCTAACAGATCCTAAGTAGTAAGACACAGGGAAGGGAAAACACACTTGACCCAAAAACTAGAATCAAGAACCACAAAGGTCTTGTGTCTATTGATCTTGCTGCTTAAGTAAGTAATACATCCATTTTTACTACAATGTAAGTTAAAAAAATATTTGATTATTCATATTCATTTTTCTTTTTTCTACAGCTTTCTTTCTTTGGTTCCGTATTAAGGTATTGGTTATCTTATTGTAATCTCTCCTTATAATAATTATCTTTTGGTTTCATAAGATTCCATGAGCTCCCATTGGCTGTAAAATGCCCTCCCTCAGCCATTGGCCCATCAGCCGCCACTCAAGAGTACTTGCGTGCCATTGGCTGGGTGCTGGGTCTGCTCCTCTTCCCTACCCACTCCCCCTGGCAGATAGCTCTCTCTCCTGAGGAAGACAGTTCTCTTGACTCCTGTGAGGGACTGTCCCCTCAGTGGCTGTTGGTAGGTAGCCAAGTTTGGTTCTGTGAGTAAAAAAACAAAGGACTTTCAGCATAACCCCCTCCCCCGCCCATAACCCCCTCCCCAATGGCCACTTTCCTGTCAGAAAAAAAGGAAAAGGCTCTTTCTCCTGCTTAGCTTCAGCATGGATGGCTGGCTAAAGAGATGGGCTAGCAATCATCAAACCATTTTCTTCAACTTCCCTCTGTGCAGCTGACTTTCCCCTAGGGTTGCCAATCTCCAGGTTGGACCTGGAGATCTCCCACTGTTACAATTGACCTCCAGATGACAGAGATCAGTTTCCCGGGAGAAAATGGTTGCTTTGGAGGGTAGACTGTATGGCATTATACCCTGCTGAGTCCTTCCACACCCCCCCCCCAAATGCTGCCCTCCACAGGATCCACCCCCCCAAATCTCCAGGTATTTCCCTAATCAGAGTTGGCACCTGTACTTTCTCCTCTGTCAGTAAAAGGCCCTTTCCACACCTATGTTGGCCTTTGGGAGAAAACTCATTGGGCTCCAATCCAGCTATTCCCTGATGGGGAACCACTGTGGCCAATCTCCAGGTGGGGGCTGGAGATCACTCAAAATTACAACTGCTCTCTAGGAGGGAGGGGGGAGGAGATGGAAAGCTAAAGGGAGGTTGATGGTTGGCTTGGGAGGGAGATAGGGTTATCAACTCCAGGTTGGGAAATTCCTGGAGATTTGAGGGGTCGAACCTGGAGAGGGTGAGTGTTGAGGAGGGGTGGGACCTCAGACAGGTACAATGCCATAAACTCCACCCTCCAAACCAGCCACTCCCTCCTGGGGAACCACTGTTACCAATCTTGGGGGTGGGCTGGAGATCACTCAAAATTACTACTGCTCTTCAGGTAGCAAAGATCAGTTCCTCTGGAGAAAATGGTGGACTCTGTCATTATACCCTGCTGAGATTGCCACAGCAAATTGTCACTGAGTGCCCAAAGCCAGGGCACTCTCCCAGAGCCTCTTTCTAGAGCCCGTTGTATTTATTTCCACAACGGGCTTTATTCCTAGTACACACAATAAAGTAAAATAAAGATTTATTGAAGAAGTTCAAGAAAAAGGTTTAAAAACAAGGCATATAGTTCAGTGGCAGTAAAATGCACAAAAAACCCAAAAAAGCTAACTAGCTACCTCTTACTGGAGTCCTAACACAGCACAGTTGATTCTGGAAGCGAAGAGTCCTTGAGCATAACACAGGTGTCTGCTTGGAAGCGTGGAGAGCAAAGAGTAAAATGAAAGAGAACACTTTTCACTAACTACTTTTATAGAAAACTGCAGGCCATAGCATCCTGACTTCCCCAACCAATCACAGGACAGTGTCCATGGAATTTTCTAGGTGAGAGCAAACCGCACCCCCCCCACCAGATCCACAGCTGAACTAAGTGAGCCTAATTAACAGGCCTGGCTGGATGACCTTGCCAAACATCTGCCAGTGTGGAAGACAGGGCCACAGCCAGCAGTGAGGCACTGAAGGCAGTGGCCTCTATCAACAGGGCAGACTGGCAGTCGCTGCAGCAGCACCCGTGGCTGGTTTCTCTTTCCAGCGTCTCCGATTTCCTTGGTAAGGCAGGAAATGGTGGGCTATGGGGGGTTGTATTTATTTCCACAACGGGCCTTATTCCTAGTATGTAATATTGTAATATGTGTACCTCAAACTGCTTGACCTCTGAAGAAGGCCCCCAATAAGGCAGAAAGGCGTCAGGTCATTTGTATTGGCCCTTGTGTTCAGGCCACTTGAACTTTGCAACAAGGCTCATTCATTGGGCCTTTGTTTTTAACTGCCTTTCTAAAAAATACAGGTATTTTTGTATATTATACATGCACACTAGGTTTTTAATATTGGCCCTTTATTTGACTTCTTTCTTACCCTTGTGGTTCTTGCTGACAGATCCTAAGCCAACACTCTAATCACTCCACCACACTGGGTCTACACCACACTAAAAGGAACTCCCGTATACAGAGGCAGCAAATCTCTGAAGACCACTGCTAGAAGACAACACCGGAAAAAGGCCTTGGACTTTGTGTCTTGTTTGCTGGCCTTCCACAGCAATTGGTTGGCCATTTTGTGAAACAGGATGCTGGAATACATGGATCATTGTTCTGATTCAGCAGGGGGGTTCTTATGTTCTTAAGTTTCCTGGATATCATCTTGTTATATCCATCTCCAATAAGCATGTAACCGGGACCAAGGATCCCCGTGCCCCGGGATTAGAAAGAGCAACAGGTTTTGACACCGTACCATGAATGAGGCCTTCCTACTACACACCACATGAAAAGGAACCAAGTGCTGTAACAAGACATCCATTTTCTTTTATTTTCTGCAAACTCCACCAATTTGGTTTAGTGGTTAAGTGACTCTAATCTGGGAGAACCAGGCTGGATTCCCTCCTCCTCCACTTGCAGCTGCTGGATGACACTGCACAAGCCATAGCTGTCAGAGCTGTTCTCTGAAGGACAGTTCTTTCAGAGCTCTCTCAGCCCCACCTACCTCACAGGGTGTCTGTTGTGGGGAGGGGAAGGGAAAGGAGTTTTTAAGCAGCTCTGAGACTCTGAGTGAAGGGCGAGGTATAAATCCAATCTCTTCTCTTCTTAATTATTCAAGATGATTTTTCTATGCAGCCAACAGAGCCTCACTGTACTAAATGATTCACAAAGTTACTTGTATAGAACAGTAGGCATTGCAGACTATACTATTGTTTTTAGCTAGCTGAAATTAGGATCCTACTATATAATTTTGCATCACTTAATGTGTCATACTAATACTGTTGTGTACTGGGTTCGGCACGTATTGAAGACAGACACTCAGTGATTATTTATTTATTATTTGACTTTCTATCCCGCTTACCCCCTAAGGGCTCTGAGCGGCTTACATATATATATTGGGTCCATTCCTAGCCTAGGGCCACATATGTGCAGGGGGAGGTGGATATCCTACCAGGCACCCCTATTCTGTAGCAGATCTTCCATTGCGAAGGGGACAGTCCGGCGGCGACCTCTCTCTCCGGTGCTGGTCTTTTGTTATGCTGGTCTCCGGCGCTGGTCTTTTTTGTTATGCAGTTCCACCTTCCTGGCCCTTGCGAATCCACCTCCAGGCCGGATCCACTCCGCACTTTCAGCTCATACTTTACTAGCACACAACCCAACCACCACAAATGGCCAAGACAGCCACCTATATACAGTCCCTGGGGTGACACCCATAGGTCCCATTGGAGGGTCACAGTCCGTATAGGTGCTAACTAGGAGCCTCAGGATCCTAGTCCCTAGTGTCCTTTGGAGCCAAGCTCTGGTTGCAAACCGCTGGCGCCTAGTCCGTGGACATAACAAATACTTATTTTAGCTTCAGGTTTGTTTTTAAATTTCTGATTGGTTCTACAACCTTAACCATATTGTACTATTTACTGAATGTCCCTTCCTGTTGATGGTATTGATTCACTGTGTAATCTGAGTGCAAGTGAGAAAGGTGGACTACAAAGAACATAACAAAATTTGAGTCCAGTGGCATGAAAGCTCATACCTTGAATAAAACTATGAGGGTCTTAAAGGTGCCACTGGACTTGAACTTTGTCCCACCTGAATCTATCTGCACCTGAAGACTACCCACCTGAATCTATCTACAAAGAACGTGAATGGTTTAAATAAGTAAATAAATAAAAAATTCTGTGTCCCCCCCCACACTCTTGGAGCAGTTCCCTCACTCTTCCTCCCAATCTAACCTTAAACTGTGGTAAAGAACCACCCCCCTTTTAAGTCTTCTCCTGCATGCATAGCCTCTTGGCCTGGACTGGACCCACCTCTCTTCCTCTCATTCCCAGCTGCTTGTGGGCCACCTCACCTGGTGGGGACACTCTTTAGACCAGGGGTGGCCAAAGTGCAGCTCGGGAGCCGCATGTGGCTCTTTCATACAGTCTAATTTATTGTTAATAAAAAGCAAATGTGTATATTTTTGAATAAAAACATGTGTGTAATATTAAGAACATAATAGAAGCTAATGCTGGATCAGGCCAATGGCCTATCCAGTTCAACACTCTTATCACACAGTGGCCAAAAATACCAGGTGCCATCAGGAGGTCCAGCAGTGGGGCCAGGGCACTTTGTTCATGTCTTGCAGAGCTCAAACATCTGTCGTTTATTCTGTGTGGCTGTTATGTTAAACAAGTTTGGCCATCCCTGCTTTAGACCAATCAACACCCCCCAGCAAAGCCATACTCTCTCTTTGATATTCTCCCCACAATCCCACCTCCAGCCTTCATGGTGGTTTTCTTTCAGTGATGTCACTCCTTGATCTCTGCCTGGCCCAGCAATCTGGCTGTGCTCCCACGGGTGCCCATCTCCAGGGCTCCCTTGCCATGATGCACAATCCTATCTATGTCAGCAGAATCAGAGACCCTCCATCTGCTGGTGCAATACTGCAGGAAAAACATGAATAAGTGTGCATGTGTGAAGAAGTGTGCATGCGCACAAAAGCTTATGCCCAGAATTAAACTTTGTTGGTCTTAGAGGTACTACTGGACTCAAACTTTGTTCTATGAATACTAAAGAATGAGTCCAGTAGCATCTTTCAGACCAACAAAGTTTTGTTCTGGGCATAAGCTTTCGTGTGCATGCACACTTCCTCAGATCCCTGCCTGAATGAATTTTAAATTGTGAGTCATCATTGCCAAGGGCATAGCATTCATAGTGGAGGGGAGAAGTGGAAACACGCCATGCATCAACAATTGGATCAGCAGCCAAGGGCGTAGACTTTCCAATTTCCCAGGGGGGCTGGGGCTGGGCCAGAGGCATTGCTGTGCTAGGTCCTTAAAAGAACCGAGGCCCAGTGACATCATAGGGAGGAGCCAGTGACATCACAGGCCATTGTCACTATTTATGGAGGTGGAGCCATGTGGCATTCCTGGCTCCTATTATCTCCAGTGGGCCTTCAAGTCTCTCCCATTGTTTGTAATGGGCAATCCTGTCATTTCTTTTTTACATCCCAGTTAGTTGTCCCTTTGAAACTGTACCACACGTATAGAGTGTACATTCCTTGCCAATGTTCCTTCTGGACTGCACACAGGGCAAAAGGAAATTTTAAAAGGCCTCTGATCTGCATGCCAATCAAGGATAATGATGTGTGGCATAAACATGAGTTAAGTGTTAAGTGTTCTCCCTGGATGGTGTACATACCAAGAACATATCTGTTGCCATTTCCCTCTCTTCCTGCTCACCACTCAGGGAAACAAAAGCCCTGTTTACATATTACAGTGAACATATGTACATCTTGCATGGACATATGTTGTTAGAAAGAGGTAATATACTTTTGTGTTACAAATAAAAGCAGCCCGCCTGCATCCTTCCCCCCCCCCCAGCCCCAATGGCTCAGAAACAAAGCACGGCATGGGCAAAATCCTCTGCAAAGAACCCTGGAGAACCACTGCCAGTCTGAGCAGACAATGATGACACTGATGGTAGAGAGACCATGCTTAGAGTGCCAAAGGATAAAGGTTTAAACCGAGGTCAAAGAGAACAGCTGTTGGAAAGGATCTTTCTCTGGCTGAGCCTGTAGAGCTCACCTGCATCAGAGCAGACCATGCTGAAGTAGATGGACCAATGGCATGAAGACCAGTGTGGATTGAAGAGACCCATGTTCAGATCTACATTTTGCATGACACTTACTCGGTGATACTGGGACAGTTATATTTGAGTCCAGGAGCAGCTTAGAGACCAACAAGAGTTTCAGGGAATAAGCTTCCAAGAGTCAAAGCCCCCTTCATCAGGCTGGGTGATATTGCCATTGTTGTGAGGTCAATATAAGGGAAGGGAGACTGGAGGAAGGGTGGAATAAAGAGGGGATTGACAGACAACATGTGAGCAGCAGAGTCCATTGGGATGGAAGAGGAGTTTACGGGGAAAAAATAGCACCAACTGATGTGACCAAGAACACAGATCTTCCCAAACTAAAACATCATAAATTATAGCCTGAACATGAACCTATATTGTAATGCATTAAGTGATGCAGCAGTGGTGACAAAACCTCTAGTGGCATTTAGTTGAACTTCCTGGACAGACAGATGTATTTTCGGTTGCCACTGGCCAAACTGGTCTGACTTTAGAGAGTTGGGACAAGCAGCAAGGCTTGAGGAAGGGGATGTAGATCCATGGTTATAGAAAAGAAGGGGGCTAGGAACTGAGAAAGCAAAGCAGTCCAAATGAAGCACAACACAGAAAGCTGTACATAGTTGAGAGGAATTAGAAAGGAATGGAGATGCACAGTTGGTGTGAAGTACATTTGAGAAATTATAGAAACAGCATGGAAGTTTCTTAGTTGGGGTTAGCTACAATGCTATTGCAAGGTCCACAGAAACCTGTATGACATTTTCAGACATTCTTTCTCATATATTTTAATTGCTTATCCCCTTCCTATAACAATTCCTCATCAGTCTAACAGAGGCATCCTACTGAGGTCTATCCAAGGGGGCTTCCTCCCAGGATTGGACTATAAAGAGCTCTATTCAAATCCTTAACCACTGAGCTTGCTAATACTTTCTCTTCTTTCAGTTCCTTAGATCAATTTGCCCAATCCCCCATCAAACTCAAATCTTATTGGCTCTTGCAACTATGAGTAAATTATTATTACATTTCTATCACATGGCTCTTTCCTAATGATTGTGGCTCCCAAGAATAGGTTGAAGATGATTGCCTGGGAAGCACCCACACAGCACCATGCCATGGACCCAGATGGCTCAGGTTAGCCTGATCTCATCAGATTTTGGAAGCTAAGCAGAGTCAGCTCTGACTAGTATTTGGATGGGAGATCTCCAAGGAATACCAGGGACATGATGCACAGTCAGGCAATGGCAAATCATCTTTGAATGTCTGTTGCCTTGAAAATCCTACAGGGCTACCATGAGTTAGCTATGACTTGCTAGCATTTTACATTACGCTTTAATGCCCAGAACCATTTGGGCAAGGTGTAATGTATAACTACTGTCAGTAGCATGAGATGGACCCACAGCTCAATTGGCTCTCATATCACTGCCATAGCATACAAAATAGTAAAACACTCAGTAGCACCTTTAGGACTAACAAACTGTATTGTAGCATAATTATTACTGTAACACAAGGGTTTTCAAAAAGCCACACAAACTTTTCCAATCTCACTTCAGTGCCAGTTCCAGTCCTCAAACTCACAGAGAAACCCAAACACTCTCCATTTTGGTAGAATGACACCCCTCCCCTCCTCCACCTGGGTGGTTTGGCAAATGTAAGCCAATGCCAGAGGTTTGCATGCACCAAGTCACACAGCAGAACCAGAGCTTCCAATTTCAGCACTGGAGCTAGGGATGCCAGCCTCCAGGTGGGACCTGGGGATCCCCTGGAATTACAGCTCATTGCCATTCTAAAGAGATCAGTTTCCCTGGGGGAAAAATGATGTTCTGGAGGGTGGACTCTATGGCATTGTGCCCCACTGAGGTCCCCGTCCTCCCCAGACTCCATTCCCAAATCTCCAGGAGTTTCCTAACCTGGATTGGGCCACCCTCCCCTTATCCCCCAGAGGTGGCCAGGGGGTACCTGGCAATCCTAACTGGGGCTATTTTAGCAAGGGAGAGGGGGGAAGCTGGGGGAAAAACATATAGATTGGGAGAGAGAAGTGAAAGACAGAGGGAAGGGAAGAAGACTGAAGGGAAGCAGCCTTGAGTGGGGGTGGGGGAGCTCACCAACGTTTCCAGCTCTCACACATCTCAAGGGAAAGGGAAAGAGAAACAGAAAGAGAGAGAGGGACAGAAAGCGCAGCCCCCCCCCCCCCCATTACAGGAGAAAGTGAGCCCAGGATTTTCTGTATCCTGGAGCAATGTGCTCCGTGCAGCACAAGGGTTCCTGGGTTTTGTTTTCTCCTGCAGCCTAGTTTAAACTGGACTGCAGGAGAAAGCAAGCCACTCACTGATGGCAGGGGCAACCAGAGGCCACAGAAGGGTCCCCCCACCTCCCACCTCCCTCCATTCTTGCCCAGCTACCCTGCTTGGACTTGCAGGATGGCTGGGTGGCTGCAGCCCTGGGCTCCCACCCAACCCACCCCACCCCACCTGAAACAATCCCCCACTCCTTACACCCCCACCTACTTACCCTTCAGGCTGGTGGCTGCAGCAAGCAGAGGCAGCATGTGCTGCCTCGAAGCCAGCCTCCACGTGCCGCTCTCCAGGCTGAGCGGGGCTGCTGGGAACTGTGGGTGGAGCTTAGCTTCCAGGAGGAAGCAAGCCCCCACCCCCTCTGACTTCCCTCCCAGCCCAGCCAAACAGACTCAGAAAGCGGAGGGAAAACCCTCCGCTTTCAGAATGGGGTGGGGGACGGGAGGGGGGTAGCAAGGCTCTGGCTGACACCAGCTGCCTCCGGGGGCTCAGTACTTTCGGGGGAGGCCTGAGCTCCCAGCCCCCTGAAGATGACGCTATGTCAGCAGCCCAAAACTTTCTGGTGAAGGGGCCTGATGGTAGGAGACTCTAAAAAACAGAACCTAAAAACAGGCAGCCCAGTGTATTTACTGGAAAAGACAATGATGCTAGGAAAAGTTGAAGGCAGCAGGAAAAGAAGAAGACCCAACATGAGATGGATTGACTAAGTAAAGGAAGCCATGATCTGTGGTTTGCAAGACCTGAGCAACAGGACATTTTGGAGGACATTAATTCATAGGATTGCCATAAATCAGAAGTGACTAAACGGCATTTAACACACACACTTTATTTAAAGTATTCAATATGAATAACTTGTACACGGTTTGAAAATCAAGACCTAGCCTTGTCAGTCAGTCCTGCACTTTTGCTCTCCTTCCTCAGAACACTGACAGGTGTTTGCTTCTCATTAAGCAACTGGGACAGAATTCTGCCTCCTGGCTTTCCCTTACAGCCACAAGTACACGAACCAGAGACCTTGGGGATGGCGGACCTGAAGAATTCAAGAAAGGGGGCATAAATATGAGGAAAGGGGGCAAGCCTCAAAAGTGTGTCTTGTCAGTGATACAGCACACACCTGGGCCCTGCATGGGCTTCTAACCCCCCCTCAACATTTCCAGTGTGCTCTTGGACTGTAAGGCAAGAAATAAAAGCAGGAAGGAAGCACACAAATGGAAAAGGCCCTCATGGGGCATCTCAGATCACAGGATACTGACTGGGAAGTAGACGGCAGGCTACAATAGCAGAGGGCAGGGGTCTTTTCGTAGAAGAACAGCTGCAGGAGCTCATTAGCATATGGTATGCTAATGAGCTATTAGGCTATTAGCATATGCCACTCCCCCTGACATCACCGGAAGTGATGTAAGAAGGGGAAGCAAAGGGGGGGCAGTATCTTCCAAAGCCTCCCCTTCCCATCCCCAGCTGGCCTGGGTGGGGAGCTAAGAGAGAAGGGGTTTAAAGTTTAAACTCCTTCTCATGAGAGATGAGCCACAGAAGGAGGAAAGAGGGAAGGAAAGAGTGAGAGCAGAGAGAAGGGAAAGAGTGAAAGAAAGAGGAAAAGAAAGAGAAGGAAAGGGGAGGGAAAGAAAGAGAGTGAAGGAGGGAAACAGGGAAAGGAGGAAAAAGAAGAGAGAAGAAGGTGGGAAAGAAAGAAAGAGAGAAGAGAAGAATGAGGGAAAGAGGAAAAAGAAAGAAGGAAAGGAGGGAATGAAAGAAACTTGGCGGCATATCAGCCCCATTATATCCTATGGGCCATTGAAGTCAATGGTGAAAACATAGGGTATATTCTGGGGCCGGAGGGGAGGCGGTCTGGGGGAGAGGCTCCAAACTCACAGGATAGCTGTTGGAGCCTCTTCCCAAGATACCCATCAAGTTCCAAGAACATTGGACCAGGGGGTCCAATTCTATGACCCCCCAAACAGGTTGCCCCCATTCCCTCCATTGTTCTCTATGGTGGGAAAAAAGGTTATTTTTTTCCCACCATGAGAACAATGGAGGGAATAGGGGCAACCTGTTTAGGGCCCATAGAATTGGACCCCCTGATCCAATGTTCTTGAAAGCTTGGTGGTTATCTTGGGGAGAGGCTCCATCAGCTACCCTGTGAGTTTGGAGCCTCTCCCTCAAACCGCCTCCTCTCCAGCCCCAGAATATACCCTATGTTTTCACCATTGACTTCAATGGCCCATAGGATATAATGGAGCTGAAATTGACATTCGGCTGCCTGAAAGGACTCTCCGGGATGCCGGCTGGGGGCGGGGCTTGGCTCCTGAGCTCCCGGAGCTGCGCTCCCCTGCGCTCCCCCCCCCCAAAAGACCCCTGGCAGAGGGCTTTGGTCTCCATGCCCCCTTGAGGCTTGGAGGCCACCTGGCTACCCAGTGTATGAAACAGGATACCAGACATGCCAAACTGGGTGCTTCTCATGTTCTTAACTCCCTGCAGACACCTAACAGTTCAGGGCATATCTCTGTTCCCAACTGGTGAAAAGGTTCCTGAGTATATTCGGGAACCCTCATAGGAAAATAGAGCCACACACGTGGTTGCATGTTTAGTGTGGAAAGAACTTACAAAGCCATGCCTCCAGAGCCTCTTTTAACAGCAACAGTAATTTAAGTCATTCAATCCATTTATACCCTGACTCTCTCCCCAATGTGGACCCAAAGCAGCTTACATTATTCGCATGTCCTCCATTTTATCCTCACAAGCCAGTGAGGTAGGTTAGGTTGAGAGAGGGAGTAACTGGCTTAAGGCCACCCAGTGAATTTCCATGGCACCAGTGGAGATTCAGATTTGGGTATCCCAGATACACTGTTAACCACCACATCACACTGCTATAATCCTAAAAATAAATAATCCTTTCAAGAAGACCACCATCCTGAAGTCCAGAGCCAACATTCAGTCCTCAGAACTCTGAAATATAATAGTGATTATGATGGTATAATTTAATAAATAATAATTAATAATAACAATTCTCCCTCCCCCCCCCAGCAGAAACCGTATCTGCAAGAAACCTGACTATAAACACGTGCACTTTAAATCCGGTAAGACTGTATTAATGTGACTTGAGGGCTCCCAGGGCGTGTGGAGAACGTCTCTTTATTTACCGCTACACTGCAAAGGGCATTTGTTGCCTCATTACTATCAGATGTTTGGCTCAAATGCGGCTGAAGGGAATGCAAAACGAGCCGCCTTGCCTTGACAGTGAAGAACTTCAGCGCGAGGATGACGTGAGTTGCCGCCGCCGGACATTACACCGCCTAACTAGCAACGGAGGCGGCTTGCACCTCTGCCTTTTGTTCCTGTGGGAGGGGGCGGGGAAACGGGCAGGCTCCGACGGCAGCGGAGTGGGAGAGAGGGAGGGATCCACTGTCATGCAGCAGCATCTACCATTCCGCAGGGCGGCGGCGTAGGAAGAGGGGGGGGGAGGCTACCCACCCACACGTTCTCCTTGCTCTGCACGCCTCGTCCGAACGCCCCCGCAGCCCGCTCGCCTGGCGCAGCGCAAGAACTGCAGCGGTAAGAGGCTGGGACGGCGAGGCGGAGCTCGCGCTTGGTGACGCCACCCTCCGGCCTGGCCCCGCCTGCCTCCCTCTGTTTTGTTTTGTTAATGAAAAAAGCTCTCTCCTTCGCCCCCCGCCGCCGCCGTTGCGCTCGCTCGCGCTGAAGCCGAGCGGCCCGAGCCGGGGATTTCGGGCGCGCGCTCCCTCACCCTCCCGGCCAGACTGCGCTTCGGAGCCGGCCGTGCTCCACCACCCCTCTATCCATCCTTCCAGGCGCGCCCTCGCCTCCGTTCTCTCTCACACACACTCTCTCGCGTGCACACAGGTGCTGGGGGCTGCCGGCTCGGCTCCCTTCTCCTCCCCGCCCTCGCCGAGGTCTGGAGCGTCGCCAGGTAGCGGAGGGATTGGCTGGAGCGGGAGGCGCCTTAGAAGCAGCAGCGCCACTTTCCCACGTGAAGAGCCGGGCTGGGCCAAGGCGCCCCCGGCGAGCCGGCTCTACCTTCCTTCGCCGCCTTTCTTCAGCCGGCGCCAGGGCCCGTCCGGAGCCGCAGACCCGCTAGCCGCCCCTCCTCCTCCTCTGCCTGTCCCCCTGGCGTGGCTCTGCCGAGGGAGGGGCGTCTCCTCCTGCTGCTGCTGCTTCCCCCTCCCCGTCGGGGCGCCCGGGCCGCTTCTCCGCCACGCATCCCCCTCCCCCCTCGCGCTCCAGCCGCCCACGCTTGCCCGAGGCCGGGGTCCCGCGCAGAGTCTCGCCTCGCCCTCCCCCCCCCCTCCGCTCCCGGGCTCTCCCGGCTGCCTCCGCTCCCGCGCCTCTCGTCTCCACCCCCAGCCGGGGGCTGCCTTGGGGCGGGGAAGAAGGGCTGGCTGAACCTCCCCCCCCCCCCCCCATGCCTTTGGTTGCTGCCCGCCCGCCTGCCCGCCTGCCTGCCGGCTGGGGTTGAATGCTCCGAGGAGGCGGAGGACGACGACGCGGGAAGCCTGCCCAGCCTTTTCGCCCGGGGGATGCCGGCGCTGGCCGAGAGGATGACTTGATGCTGGGCTTTGCCATGGATGGGATGACATGCTTCACGGTTGCCTTGGTCACGCTGCTGCTCTGCTGCCCGGGTCCCCCTTGGTGCATCGCCCGCCGCCTGGTGCTTTGGACGGGGCTCCCGCTGCTGCTGCCGCTGCTCCTGTCCTTGCCGGCCTCTCTGGCTTCCCCGGGAGCAGGTAAGAGACCGCGGAAGGAAGGGGGAGGGAGCGCCGGTGGCTACCTGATCCCCCCACCCCGGGCCCGGCCACTGTTGCTTCCCGGCTTCTTTTGTTGGGACTGCGAGGGCTAATACATGCCGGGGCTTTCCTTGGAGCTCTCTGGCCAGCTCCGCGTTCCCAATGCACGCTGCAATTGGTTGCTCTTTAAGGATCAGTCTCTGCCTGTATATTGCAACGCTGACACTGTGTTTGCGTTGTGGGCCCCCCGCAAAAGGTGACTCTCCCCTTTCGCCTCAGCGTGGGTTTTGAGCACAGGCTATATATAGCAAAACAATAAAAGAGCTGGCGGTGGAATCCCTGGAAACCGTTATTTCTTCGGCCCATCTTGGTGGTGTTTTTATGTCTTAGGGAAAGAGTTCCTGTTATTTTGGGAGAGAGAGAGAGAGATTCTCTGCCGGGCTTGTTCTGGTAAAACTGAGGATGTGAAGAGGAGATCAGTGCACTTTGGAGAAAAAGAAGGAAAGCCATTCTTCATTAGAAACTGGTTCCTGGGTTGGACCCCCAGTGGAAAAGGTGGGAAGATGATCCCCTAGAAATGGAGTTAAGCCATTAGGAATGGGTTTCCACTTTACCTGTGGAAATTCGCTTCGGTATTGGTATCTCCTATGATGTCATCGGAGTCCATGTGTGCTTTTCATGTTACTGAAGAATGGGTAAGAGTGGGTTCCCCCCCCCCAAGTGGTTTGACATTTGAAAAGGTTTCTGTGTCAGCTTGTAGTAACATTTCTAAGATTCCAGATATATTTATTTGGAGCTCTGTGCTGGAACCGCAAAGTGTTGAAATTAGGAAATGAATCCAGTATACAACTCTGCAAGACTAAACACTGCCCTCTTCCAAAAAAACAAACACTACATAATAGGTCTGGGCTTTGCCATCAAACAATAGCTCTTAATACTTTGTGTGCTTGTCTTTTTCTGAGTACTTTTAAAACAAAAGAAATATTTTCTCTTGTTCTTTGTTTATTATTTTATTGCCAATAAAGTTGTAGTGCGGTTGCTAAACTGTCGCAGACTGATTCCTGATGTAAACTTCCGCCTATAGAAAGAAACTGAGGGGGCAAGACTGTGGTTCAGTGGGTAGAGAACATCTGTTGACTGCAGAAGACCCCTAGCTGTCGTCGCCTAGCTAAAAGATTTCAAGTGGCAGATGTTGGGGAAAGCCTTTCTCTGCCAGAGATCCTGGAGAGCTGCTGTGATGCCCACTGGAGCAAACAGTTCTGAGTCAAATAGATCAAAAATCTGTCTTGGTGTAAGGCAGTTTTGTGTATTCCTCTCCCACTTCTTCTTCTCTCTGAAGGTATGTTTTCAAAACAGGAGAATGCCATCCTAAAGGCTGCTGACTTCTGAGAGAGTGGTTACTGTCTGCTGATGGATGTTTCTGTCAAAGTCTGAGTTTAATAATGGTGATAAATGAAAGCATCATAAACCTAGTTTCTCCCAGCCATCCACTGGAATAGCTGAAGCCTCATTTCTGGAGATAGAGCCACCTTGGTAGCCACTGATAAAAGCTTCTACTTACCTTTCTTGTACAAGTAGTCATTTGTGTGCGTATGTAAACCTGTATTCATGGAAAGTAGTAGAAGAATGATCAATCAAGTGGACTCTTGTATTAACCTTGCTGGCCAATGAAATGAATCAGATTCAAGGTGAAATTTGAGCGAGTCAGCATATGTGGTGCAGCCATGTATGGATATATCAAAGTTATAGTTTTTATTTAGAAGCTTTAACACCGGAGTGTCATTGGGTCATTCTGCCTGAGAACACAGCTAGATTTCATATTTGACTTCTAAGTGTGACAGGAGGCATGTGCCTTAATTTTGGCATAGGTCTTGTAAGCTAACTTCTCTCAAACAGTTGGATAAATATTCCAAGATCAATACATGGGTCTCCGCAACATAATGGTGTTTAATGAAATTTTAAAATATGTTTCTTGGTGATTTTTGGTCTGAAGATCTCAATGGTGTTACATGCTAAGATTGATATATCTAATTCTCAACATGGCTGGATCTGAAGATACTTAAATCCAGAGACTGGAGCCATGAGCAGACAAGCCAGATCTTACTACTAACCTGAAAAATGCCCCCGGTTTGTAGTAAACCCAAAACTCTAGATAGGTAAGATTACATTAACCCTCCCCAAATGATAAAAACAGTTCCTTTAGCTTTAAGAAACAAGTGCTATCAGTGGCTGTTGCTAGACAACTGCAACAGTATTTTCAGCCTTCAAGCCTTGATTTCTCTCAGGAAAAGGCAGGAGGAAGGGGCAGGGTCTTTTCCAGGGCTGTTTCAACCTTTAATGAGGGACTCTTCAGGGCCCAGGAGCAACCATGAGGTAGCTTGCATGACTCAAGTCAGGAGCAGCTGCTTGCTACTGTTCAGCAGCAGAGACCCCATGGAAGCCAGTGTTGTGTAGTGCTTAGAGATTCATATGACATTCTGATAGACCTAGTGCTTCCAGCCTCCAGGTGGTGAGTGCAGATCTCCTGGGATTACCAGTGATCTTCAGGAAACAGAGATCAGTCTATGTGGGGAAAATGGCTGCTTTGGAAGGTGGACTCTATGCCATTATACTGTATCAAAGTCCCTTTGAGGTTAGGCCCTAACCTCAAATCTCCAGGTATTTCCAAACCTGGAGCTGGCAACCCTAATCTCCAGTCTTCTGTGAAAGCTCACTGAATGACCTTAGGCCAGTTACACATTCTCAGCCTATCTTACCTCACAGAGTTGTTTTGAGGAGAAAATGGAGGAGAGCAGAATGATGTACATTCTTTTGGGTCCCCATTGTGGTGAAAAGTTGGTATGAATAAAATAAATAACATAGCTGAAGATGGGTGGCAGATTAAAAAGTTGGGTTAGTGGGTGACAAAGAGGCAGGGGAAGTTATGGGGGTTGGTAGGAGGAGGGAAAGAGGAAATAGTGTGGGGATGGGGATACAAGGGGGAAATGAAAGGGTTCCCCCTACAAGCATGGACAGTTTCAAGAGGGAATTAGATAAACATATGGAGCAGAAGTCCATCAGTGGCTATTAGCCACCGGGTATAGATGGGAACTCTCAGTCTGGGGCAGGTGATGCACTCTATTCTTGGTGCTGGGGGGAGGGGCAGCAGTGGGAGGGCTCCTAGTGTCCTGGCCCCACTGCTGGACCTCCTGATGGCACCTGGTATATTTTGGCCGCTGTGTGACAGAGTGTTGGACTGGATGGGCCATTGGCCTGATTCAACATTGGCTTCTCTTATGTTCTCTTATGTTCTTATGTTCCCCACCATGAAACTCTAGCTGCCCGGCATCCGGTGCCACACAACTAGGTCATTGTTTTCCTGGGTAGAGGGTGCCAGGGGGAGGGAAGGACGGAAAATAGAAGACTTGGGGGGCAGATAAAGGTAGGTTGCTTGGTGCATGGGAAGGAGGCAAGGAAACAGGAAAAAATAAGAGGCTATGGTGGCTTTCATGAAAAAGAGGAAACCATGGAGGAGGGGGAAATGATATCTCCCCCTGCAAATCCTTGTGGATCTCCTACTCGTTCATCCTTGATTCTGATTTTGTTCTTAAGAAGTGTTGGATTGATACATTTGGTTAGCTATCCTCAACCCTGATTTACTGGCTTGGGGCTGCTGTGTGTTCCATGTAATGTCTTTCCCTGGTGGCTGCTAATGCCCATTCCTGTACATGCTTCTGTAAGGCATAAATATGAAATTGTAATGCTGGCATCAACCACATCATTGTTCCTGTAAGCAAGGGGAAAGCTTTTCAGGACTCATCTTTAGTTGGTTTGAGTCTCCTGATACATTGTTCCAAAAATGTGCCTAAAGCAGAAAGTGCCTTCTTGAGTCTGCCAGTCAAGTGTTAGTCTAGCAGATATAGAAATCAATAGTAACATCTTCCTAGACATTTTGGATATATTGTTAGTAATAGGTATACTCTCCTTCCTTCTGGTACTGAACTTCATGATCAGTTGCCTTTCAGCAGGGCAGCAAAACGGGTTTACCCGTAGACAAGGAAGGAGTTTCTGCACGGGGGTCCGTAAGTGTCCTTCCCCCCCCACCCAAAATGATCTGATGAGGACTGAGCCAGCTTTAGGAGGTATGGAACCTGAAGGCAGTTGGGAATCACTTAAGGCGACGGAAGTAAAGCAGGGTGAGGCAAAAGATGAGAAATGTCTGTTCAAGGCCCTTCAAATCTTGCTGTACAAAACTCATACAAGCTGTGTGCATCTTTGGCACTTGTACAATTGTGCCATCCTTATTTTCCAGATACTTTCCAGCTTTTTCGGTCTCTCAAGCATAGCCCTTTCTTTTGATGGTTTCTTAAACCTTGAACTTCTTTCAAGAACACCTGTCTCCTGTCCTTTCTAGTTCTTTATCAGTTCAAAAGTGACTTCTGCACAGACACCGTTCCTGGCTCGGAACATAAGCTGCTGCACTTTATGCCCTTCCCTCCCTCCTGCGATGGAGGCAGATGGCGGGTCCGTGTTATCCCAGAGCAGGTGCTTTGTGCAAAATAGGACTGGCTACATGTAATACATCCCTCCACCCCAGGCGTGTGGGTAGAGGTAGCTTGACTTAATAATACATGTAACTTTTCCTGTTTCCTTATTTTCAGAGTTCAGTTCGGAATCTTGAAGTTAAGGTTGGACCATAGTAATGTTGCAAATATATTCCTGTTATTCTACTTGTCTCTGTTTTGTATGCCCATCAGTTGTTTACAGAAATGTAATTTATATAAAAGAGATGCTTTAACATTGTACACATTGCTAAGAATGTATACATGTCTCTGTTTTTCTCTTCCACTCTGAGAGAGATTCCTTGGTTTTCTCTCTCTTTAGTTTTGGTCTATTATTCGTGATGTGCAAATGGGCATTGGTTTCTCTGTTGGGCAATTATAAACCTGGCAGCAGTGCAAAGCTGGCTGTGTGTTAGCTGGTTCAGAACAGTGCCATTTAAAAAAAATCTATCCTGTTCTGTATTCCTGTTATGACATTATAATAATTCCTGCCTTGTTTCTGAAACGTATATTTGGCTTGAGCTGCATTGTTGTATAGCGTGTAGTTGAAACTGAGAATTTCCTCTAAAGGACTTGATTTTTTTATTGCCTGGTTTGCAAACCAGGTAAAGTCCTGTCCTGTCTGACCACATTGGTATGTCAATATTTCTCTACTCTGTAGGATGCATAAACCTGTTACTACCACATATGCATAGAAGTGGACTTTTTCTTGATGTTTATGTTTCTAACATTGCAAATATTGGATACAGTTTTAAGTGGTAGACTGAGTGCATGGACTTTAATATTCATGCTTCTGTTACACTGTGAGATAATTTCTAACTGGATTGTTTTCTGAGGGACAGTTCGTATAACTGATTTTTCTTAAAACTGTTTTAAAATCTTTTTCCATTTTGTTTTATCCACCCAGAAATTACAAGTTTCTAGCATGGTATAGTGGTCAGAATTTTGGGCTAGGATCTGGGAGTCTTGGGATCGAATCCTCAGTGTCCCATGTTAGGTTACTGGATGGCCTTGGGCCAGTCACACTCTCTCAGTCTAATCTACTTCTCAAGATCGTTGTTATGAGGATAATATGAAATAAGGGAGAACACTGCTATAAGCCACTTTGGGTTTACGCTGGAGAGAAAAGCAGCATATAAATATCTAAATAATTTTTTTTGTAAGTATGTGTGTCTATGCCTGGAAGTCACAGTTGATGTCTGGTGACTCCTAGTAGGGTTGGATGTTTCAGAGAGGTGGCTTGCTATCACCTGCATCTGCGTCCCAGCACTGGTATTCCTTGGAGGTCTCCCTTTCAAGAACTTGCCAGGGTTGGCCTTGCTTAGCTTCCAAGATCTAATATGTAATAAAATTGTGCTTTCTTTTCCCCCCATAAGTAAACTTTTATAATCTTGTGGGCTTTTTTAAAAAAATCACAGAAGTTTTCAAAGCAGAGAGCAACAAAAGAAATGCACTTTAAAACATCAACAGTACTATGGGATTCCCTTCTTGTATGATCACACTCAAACCAGGGCTGTTAATTTGGGGGAACCACATGTTGAATAATACTTTAAAAATTGTCATCTGGAAACCTTGCCTCTCATGGAGCTAAATTCTTCCTGTTGTGCTGTAATTAAGAGTTTGTTCATATGAAACACTTAAGCTGGTTCTAGAGAACTGTAAGCAGAAGGAAAGTAGCTGCTGGTGTTGCCCTGTGAATTCTTGTTCCAGAGCTCATGCAGTGCAATAAGTTATGTAGCCCTTATGAAGAAGAAGAAGAGATTGGATTTATACCCCTCCCTTCACTATCCAAAGGAGTCTCAGAGTGGCTTACAAACTCCTTTCCTTTCCCCTCCCCACAACAAACACCCTGTGAGGTAGGTGGGGCTGAGAGAACTCTAACACAAACTGCTCTTTTTCAAGAACAGCTGTGCCAGAGCTTGTGACTGACCCAAGGTCACATCAGCAGGTGCAAGTGGAGGAATGTGGAATCAAACCCGGTTCTCCCAGATTAGAGTCCGCACAGTTAACCACTATACCAAACTGGCTTATCATGCATCTGATATCCCAACAGACGGAAGAACATCTTTGGATTTAGTTTTACTTTTCATATGAAATTCTTTGGTAGGAAGCAGTGCTGTGGGGTGGAAAATCCTTCCCCCAAATTTCTGATTCTACATTTTTCCGTGGAAAATTTTCTGTCTTTCATGTGTCTGTCTGTAACTGTTGTGATGCAAATCATGTTAGACAGGCTAAATTTGGGATGTGAAGCATGGACAAAAGCCCTAGTGCCTTGCACATGGTGTATTTGCCTGCTTTTGCTGACGTTATTTAAATTTTGCTAGCATTTTAAAAAATGTTTATTTAAATTTGAATTGGACTTTCCCCCCTGGAAAACCCACACCACTGGGAAGTGGAAGATACCTTCTGCATGCAAAAGGGAACCTTTGAGCTGATTGGGGGGAGAATTCATGAGCTGATTGGGGGGGGGAATTGTTCATAGTGATTGCTTCAAAGGCAGATTCTTCGGAGAGGGTGTGTGTGTGTGCGTGCGCACATCTTTGTGTTCTTTTTCACCTCTGTTGAGATAGAGTGCTCTATATAGTGTTCTTAATTTACTGATGAGCAAAAAAATGTATATGGGTAGAGAATGCATGATAGCTTAAAGTTCTAAGTAATTTTCTTTGCATGTCTCCATACATATAATTAGTGTTGCCTTCATTGCCATTTAAAGAAGAAGGGTTGGCCTGTTTTGTGAAGTGCTGTTGCAAATCTCCCACTGTGAAAACAGCATGTGCTACATCAGTGTACACCCACCTGTCATTCAGAAGCTCAGTTATGAGAGCTGTTTGTGACAGATCGTCTTGAATTTAAGAGAGTACTGAATGTCACTTGTTTTTAAAGCAAATCCATTTTTTTCCCAACCTGAGGTCAGATGCATCTCATTAACATTCTCCTGTTGCACCTACTCGTTTTCCAAATAAGCACTGTTTTCTGTTGACTAATAAGGAGCTGAAAAGTTATGGTAAAAATGTATTCAAAATAGTGGTATTCCCTGTGAACAAATAATATTATGAATCATACTTTGATTTAGCTGGATGTGTCCAAACATTTCATCCATTCAACTGGGAGAGCTGTGGGGAAACAGTTTGGTTAGGTGGCATTAGGATAAACGGGATGAAAAACTGAAGTAAGGCTTTCTATGCATACAAATTCTTGTATGTGATGCACCTTCACACCATATATCGCTGTTATAATTTTGAATCTCCACCCTGCCATGGAAGCATACTTGGTTACCTTGGGCCAGTCACACACAATCAACTGAACCTACCTTACAGGGTTGTCGTGAGGATGAAATGGAGGAGAGGAGAACAATGCAAGCTGCTTTGGATCCCTGCTGGAGAGAGAGGCTGGGTATAAATGACGTGAATAATAAATAATTTGCACAGTGTGGATTTGAGCTCCTGGCAGAAATTTGTTTGGCAGAAGATGCTGGGAGGGGGGGATTTTGAATGACTGAAATGGTTCGTGTTATCATCTTTGAAAGTACAGCTGCCATTATGTGTGTTTCGGACTATGGGGTCCTCTGTGGGAACTGGCAGATTTGTTGATGGCTGGAGGGTCTTGACTCTGTGACCTTTACAGAGCATGTTGTTCTATGGGTCACTTTCATTAGCAGAAGAAAGAATAGTAATCAGCAGCTGCAACCCTTTCCATTCTTTCTTAGTGTCATCTTGCATTCTCCACAGTGTGTAAAAGAAGCATGCATATAATTTCCCCCTTGACGTTCATGTGCACACACACAAAAAGCATCCCTGCCACAGTCTACAAAACCGAGATTTATATGTGACAGTTGGCTGTAGGCTGATAAGGTGGCTCATGGGAGGCTTGTATTTTAGTCTGGGCTTTCAAATTATGACTGGCCATCTTGCTTGTGGGTCGATAATCCAGAGGGGAGCTAAAAACTTGCAATCTCTTTTCTGACAGCAGGATGCTTCGCATTGAAAATCTGTCTCCTGAATGCATGAATCTGTCGCTCTTGCTCTGATTGTGTAAGGATGGTAATTTTATGTTGTCGTTGCAGGTTTTCATTTTTATGGGTCATAGCAGCTAGCTAGTGTAGTCTGGTGCCTGGGATATTGGACTCCTGGAAGATGCTTGTTTCCTGCCTCTGTTTGGATGTGAAGTCCACAAACAATTTATTTCTGTTCTGCATTAATTACTGTAAAAATTACTAGTCTGCTTTCCACAAAATATTTCTTGATGGTCTGTAAGCTTAGGGAACCCCTGTTTGTTGCAGTGGTTAAGTGTGCGGACTCTAATCTGGGAGAACCGGGTTTGATTCCCCACTCCTCCACTTGTACCTGGCTGGATGACCTTGGACAAGCCGTAGTTCTGATAAGAGCTGTTCTTGAAAAAGAGCAGTTCCTGTCAAGAGCTGTCTCAGCCTCACCTACCTCACAGGGTGTCGGTTGTGGGGAAGGGAAGGGAGTTTGTAAGTCGCTCTGAGACACCTTTGGGTAGTGAAGGGCGGGCTATAAATCCAATCTCTTCTTCTTCTTCTAATGTTTTACTAGACCCTCTATTGCTGCTTACAGCAGGTGCTTTGCCTTGAGTGGATGTGTCCCTGTTTCCTTGTCTGTTGCCACTAAGGAAGGGAGCTGCTTTGCAATTGCTGAACCACCAGCAGACTTATAGCACATTTTGCACTGTAAAACTGCCATAGAAGAATAGCAGTTTTCTCTCTTTTGTGGAGTTGAATAGGAATAGCAGCAGGGAGAGGCATGAAGCTATGGCTCAATGCAGCAGTTATACTGGGTATACGGATTTGGCATATATGCACATGTTGTAGTTTGTGAAATACTAAATTATGGATTTGAAAACTAGTTTTCTACATGGGTCTGGTTGTGGGTGAAATCTGTGCGTCACCCTGTTACCGCATCATGTTGCCATGTGTATACAACTCCTAGGTTTTAATCGGTGCAAAAATTGAATTAACTCTAAGGGAATTGATAGATGTCCAGTTCCTGTTGTTGGAATGGAAGATTCATCCTCACAGGCTCAGAAGTGGGCAGACAGAACTTTTCCTACCTCTTCCATAATAGTAGAATTTAGAGCCCAGAA
Source organism: Gekko gecko (assembly GCA_029375565.1). NCBI lineage: Eukaryota > Metazoa > Chordata > Lepidosauria > Squamata > Gekkonidae > Gekko > Gekko gecko. The sequence continues at coordinate 38,551,693 of JAPDNY010000005.1, read as the reverse complement.
TAAATAATCTCCCTGTGTGTCGACTCACTGCACAGGGAGGGAGAATGGGCACTTCCCTCTAGCTCCACACTATTGCATGGTAATCTGCAGTGTGCACCTGCATGGAGGAAGCACTTGCATGCACACCCCCTCCCTGTGTTTAACAATGTTCTAAGCATCTCTGATCATGGAGAGGTGTACACATGGCCACTATCTCCATGTGGTTTCACTCTGCAAACCAGGCAGTTATGTGGAGGAAGGGCAGCACGCTCATGCCTGGTCTCCCTCCCTGTGCGGTGAGTCAGTGCATGATGGTGTCATCTGTTATCAGGCTACAGACACCTAGTAAAGCTTATGGGCAATAGATTCAGGACAAAGGAAGTGCTTCTTCACTTAGAGCAATTTCTGGAGTTCACTGCTGCAGGATGTAGTGATAGTCACTCATTTACTTGGTTTTAAAAGGGGAATGGGCAGACCCATGCAGCATAAAATATGAATAATGTATAAGTGAAACCTCCCATGTTCAGAATCAGGAAGGCTCTGAATACCAGTGCTGGTTGATGGTAATGGAGGGAGGGTTTGGTTTCTGCATCATGATGGTGACCCCTCTGAAGAGCATCTGGTTGGTCAGTGTGTGAAACAGGATGCTAAAATAGATGGTCTGTTGATCTGATACAGCACGGCAGCTCTTACATTCTGATGCAAAGGCCCTTTACTTGTTTAGAGAATTTGTGTGCTGCCTCTGGAGAACCTGCTTGAACTGGCTCACAACGAAAACAATAAAAACCAAACAAACCAATAATTATGATGTCAGAGTGCAAAAACAGCATAAAACAAGCAGATCAGGGAGGGAAAAACATGCAGACCTAGAACATCTGTGTTATGTATGCCGCTGTCTGCATGTCCATTATATGATTATTCAAGATTTTAAAACAAGATCCTCTAATCTGGAGACATGGGTAATTACTCTTCTCCAGTTTGCTCAATTTTAAAAAATGATATAATTTTGAATGTGTAGATGCTTACAAATCTGGGGCAATGTCTTGTGCTCTGACTTGTGCAATAGAGGGGAAGTGCTGCTTTGAAATCATCAGCTCTTCTAAATTGGAGGACTTCATCCACAAACACAGCTGACTATGTGGGGAATGCTTTTGCCTCTCTTCTAAAATCCTGCATGGGACTCGAGGCCAGCTGTGAAATATTTCTGAATAAAAGCAAACTCAAGAATTTCTGTTAAGTCATCTCTTGCAATGGGCCGCATCTAAAATAAACTGTATACAAACAGGATTCTGGTATCATATGCACACACTGTCCCCTCAGCTGTCAAGAAGACTGTTTGTATCGGTTACATTATGTATAGAGAGCATCCCCAGAGTGACATTTCTTCTTAATTTAGTGGCTGTTGTGTGCCACAGCAGCCGGTGAAAGGACACAAGATATACACCATATTCTGGAGTTCAGCATCCTGCATTTCATGCGCTCTTGATATGTATTCACAGAGGCAGACATCCTTTGCTCTGCCCGGTAAAAGCAACTCCTGAAATGTCATGTTATCATGACTTACACTGTTTATCGTACAACGTTGTTTTATTACAGTATTTTAATTTTCTCCTCTTCTTGAGGCTGTGCTGCTGCCCCCTGTTATACAACAGACTAACAGTTGCCAAATCCAGAACCTTAGGGAAATCTCAGCAACCCAGCATAAAGATGATGCAGTGAGTGCCGCAGCCCTTCCAGTTGTGAAGTGATGCAGAGTCAAAGCTGCCTCTTCTGTCGAAGGGAGAGAGAATTGCCCACACGTGCGATGGATCCATTTCTTTTCAGCAGCCTGTCTAGCATTCTAGTAAGGGGCGCAGGAATGGACATCAAGTCCTGGTGATGCTCATGGACTCCTAATTCTCATAGCAGAGCTTTTCCTGAACCTTCAGTGTTTACCACAGCTTCCACTTTATGCAACTGGGGAAGTGCTTTCTCTCCCTCCCTCCCTCCTCCATCGTATTTCAGCATCTCTGTTGAAAGAGGAATGCAATGGGTCCTCAAGAGAGCTGGAGCCTTGGGAATTCTCCCAGCCTTACTTACCCTCTGTGGAATGAAAGAGAATAAAGCTTTTTAAAAACGTCTTCTGCTGAATTTCTCAGCAGAACTTGGATCTGTTCACTCACTGGTGTGACACATCAAAACTGACATGACTGTCCCTACCCCCATTTTGTCTCCTATGGAATGATGATTGAATATGTATTTGTTTACATCTCACAATGAAGTGCCAAAATACAGGGAAGCCCATAGACTGGGTATGCTGGAGAGTAATTGTGGCTTTCAGGGGCCAGTCTCCTGTCTCATCTTTCTCACCCTAAGCAGGCCTCCTTGAGTCCAATGACCTTGAGACAGAGTATATATCTGTAATATTCATTTAGGCAAACACACATTAAATAGCTAAGTAAAACATATAATTCTGGATGAAATGCTGACAGAGGGAATTCTAAAAGGAAGTGGAATACAGTTCCCTGGAAGGCATTAGCCTTCCCAACCAGCTTCACTCCTGCGTTGTTTCACCCACAGCCCACAAGCCAGTTTGGTATAGTGGTTAAGAGTGACGGACTCTAATCTGGAGAACCAGGTTTGATTCCCCACTCTTCCACATGAAGCCAGCTGGGTGACCTTGGGTCAGTCACAGTTCTTTCAGAACTGTTCTCTCAAGAGCAGTTTTCTGAGAGCTTTTTCAGCTCCACCTACTTCACAGGGTGTCTGTTGTGGGGAGAGGAAGGGAAGGTGATTGTAAACTGCTCTGAGACTCCTTTGAGTAGTGAAGAGCAGGGTATAAAAACAAATTCTTCCTCTTCTTCTCTCCCCCCACCCAACAGATGTCCTCTTCTGGGGGCTTATTTAAAGAGATGAACATGTTGATGACAACCCAACCCAGAGTTTTAGATGATCTCATGTAATGGTCTTACATGAATATTAAACATCATATGGTATAACATATATGTGTTTCCATGTGGGAACTCCACATGAAAGCTCCAAAGTTCCTAACTCAGCATCTGCAGTAACAATTTTATGAACTCTGATAGAAAGGAGTAAAACCACTGAAGAGCTTTTCATTTTATGTCAGCTCTGAACCTCAGCAGAATTTTCATGAACCACTGTTGTCAAAAGTTGTTGATGGATCCAACATTATTGAAAGGGAGGGAGGGAAGGAAAGAAGGGTACATCTTACTAGCTGTGTAGCATCTTTGCTGAGGATTGGTTTTTTTCGTGTTCTTTTATAAACCTTGGCCAGAGGTATGAGTTGAGGGGAAAAGGCTGAAGGATTCTTATCCCATGGCTTGCCACCTATGTCCTCAAACAAGCCAGCCAAGGAATCCAACAAATACATCTTGGTCTGCCCCTGTTTCTTTGTTTATTGGGTTATTCATATGGTGTGTGTTATATGGTAAGCCACTTCGGGTAGCTCCAGGAGAAAAAGCAGAGAATAACCTTTTTCCAGGAGAAAAGCAGAGAGAACCCTTCATTTAAAGATGGCTTTTTCTTTACAGCTATGGAAAACCTCCATCCATCAGGGAAGAATTGACATTTACCAACAAACTCCCCATTTTCAACCCACTCATTCAACAGGTGGTGCCCTTCACAACACATTGAATCTTGTCCAAGTTGATTGAGAAGACCAAAACACAACAAATGGACCACACAATACTTGAGACACCTCTACTGCTTGAGTTAATGTTCAGTTTGCTCCCAGGTCACAGTCAGGGAGATTTTTCCAGAAAAGAATTATAGAAAATCATCACTGCTAAAAACCAGTTCACAATTAATTTGTGACTCTGTCTTAGGAGTCATCAAAGGCCTAACCTAAATAAATGTTTCCATGTAATGTGGCTGAGGTTTATCACTGGACACATCAAAATGATTTGGCATTGATGGCTTTCCATGGTGAAGTGTAACTGAGGCTCAAAATTTGTGGGTTATGATTTATCCAGGGAGCAACTTGAAAATATTTCCAAAAAATCTGAGTTTTCCACCTTTCAGAGAAAAGTGCTCTTGCCTTTGTCTCCACAGCCTCTGTTAATTTTAAAAGGCATGGGCTGACAAAAGAAGTTGCTGTTCACTAGAGGATAGTTTAATTTGTCTATACAGCCTGTCACCCCTTTTGTTCATCTCTTTGCACAACCATCTCCCAGTGCTCTTCTGTGCTGGAAATCCTGTTGGCATGTGAAGGCGTTGTGCCTTGAGCTATTTTCCAACTATAGTTCTTACTGGTGACAAGGTACTTGTGTCTGAAACACAGGACACTGCTAGTATCTTTGCAGAAAAATCACTAAATTGATCTGGGTTCTGGTGGTGGATGAAGATCCACCCTTCAGTATCAGTAATCCATTTGTAGGCCATGATAGATTCTCTGAGGCAGCTGACCAGACCAGAGAACACTTGCAGCATTTTTGAGCTAGTATATGCTTGAATTATGTTTAATTTAAAGTGATATGAAAATCTTTTAACTAATAATATTCTCTCTCTCTAACAGATTGTCACATATAGAGTTGAAAGAATAGTAGTATGAATAGTGAGTCCAAATCCATCCTTCTAGGGTTTCCAGTGGCTCATATTGTTAAAATAATTTTGCAGATTTTAACTTTACTTGCTCAATCCTGATTAATGTATAGAGAGAGACAGAAAGAGAGTGAGCACATTTTTATATTATTCAGTGCATTTTTGGTTTTAAGCATCAGAATTTCAACTAGAAAATACGTCAGCATGCCAACTTCCATGCTTTGTTCTTGGAACTATCAGTTGCGTGTGTACCTCAAATACTTTTCTAGTGTTTGATGAGCAATTCATTACTTACTAGGAATTGGCATATGAGTGGGAAAGTAACAGTACCTATTAAGTAGGTACTGTTTTTAATTATGTAGAACTCTAGAATCAAAATGCCTGTGGAACACTTCATGGTTATTTCCTTCCAGGACTTCAAAGATTTTTAAAAAATATATATGAAATGTGTGCTAAATAAGTTATTGGATTACAGAAATCTTGGATGACAGACACTGACTTTTTTATTTTAAAAATTACCTGCTAGTCTCTTTGTAGCCAGAGCAGCAAGGAAAATTCTTCCTGGCTCATGTGAAATTAATTTAAATAGGGCCATGCTGGCCTCCCATTTTTCCTTGGCTGATGAAAACATCCCGACACCTTTCATGGAAATTACTTAGTAAAAGGAATTTATTGAAGAAAGTTCTCATTCATCATTTTGACACCCCACTGAATGGGAATTATGAGCCAAGTTTACCAGCCCTCTGGATATGCATAAGCTTTTGTTGATCTTAACACTTAAATGAGTTGTCTAGCTTTGCAACCCAACATTAAGTAGGTTTATTATTGCTGAGACAGGCACTTTTTCCACTTGGCAAAAGAGTGGAATTTTTATTAGACATAGTTCAGATAATATTTTCTTTGCCATCAAATTAGTCTTCAAAGTTGCAGTGACAGCACTAAGAAGTATCAACACTTCCTGCAGAGTATTTTTTGGCACCATGGTGTCATACTGTGGGCAGTCATAGATAGTTCGCTGCCTCCCCCTAATTGTTCCTATACATACTTTTGCCACCCTGAGATGGGTTGGAAATGACTTGTCTCTAAAATGTTAGTATGGCATTTCATTGAAGGCTGGATGAAGAACTCAAAGTGCTTTCTTAATTTTCACAGGTCCTGAGTAAAATCTGCAGCAAACGAGCCAGTGTGGAGGAGTAGTTAAGAATGGTCTGATCTGGAGAACCAGGTGTGATTCTCCACTCCTCCGCATGAAGCTTGCTGGGTGACCTTGGGCCAGTCACAGTTCTCTCAGAACTTTCTCAGCCCCACCTGCCTCATGAGGTTCCTGCTGTGGGGAGGGGAAGGGAAGGAAATTGTAAGCCACTTTGAGACTCCTTAAGGTAGAGAAAAGAGGGTTATTAAAACCGATTTGCCTCCCCCCCCTAATATTGAGTTGCCTTATAGTAGCAAAGAAATCAGGGTGCACTATGATTGCATTAATCTGGATGCAAAAAAAAAAAAATCACCTAATGTGGCATTTATTGTTGAAGGGAGCAAGAAGCTGGCTTCTCCTTCTCTTCCTTCCCATGCATACTGCTTAGTATGAGACCTGGCAGCCTGCTCCTGCTCAGACCCCAATGGCAGCCGCTAGCTGCCCACTTGCTGAAAGGGAGGGCTGAGTCCTCAGAGGCTGTGATTTCTGGGTAGACTTGAGCCTGGGCACCCTCTTTTTATCATGCTTTAGGGGGGAAATGTGGAAAGGAGAATGGCTGTCAGAGCATACAAGCAAGAATAGAACCTCTTCTCTCAGTGGCCTCCATCTGTACTTCCAAACTCACTCATAAGTTTTTTGAACACTTGCGTGTGTGAGTGAAATCAGTTTGCAGTGAAACCGTGCATTATGTACTGTGGGGGGAAAGATAGGATGTTTGCTGTGCTCTTCCATAATAACATGCTAGCTTTCACCCTCATTCTGCAGCTTTACTGGGTGATGTTTTTCACAGCACTAGAAACTCCTGTAAGTAGTCAGGGCTGCTTCACTTGGTTTATCAGTGCAGGTGGTGGCACGGCCAAGGAGTTCTCTGATTGCTCCCTTGCGTGGTCTTCAGCTTGTGAGGAGATGAGTAACATTGTCCGTATGGTATAGCAATTGAATGATCACTCAGCTGTGTGTAATTACCCTGGGCAAACTTAACACTGCCAGTTTTCTTAACCACTATTAAGAGACAGAGTGGACCCAGATGCTTTCTACTCCTCTCTTCATTTATTTATTTTTTTTATACTCCTCCTTTCTCCACAATGGGGACTTAAAGCGGCTTCCATTTTATCCTCACAGCCCTGTGAGGTAGGTTAGGCTGAGAGGATGTGACTGGCCCAGGGTCACCCAGCAAGCTTCCATTGGCATAGTGGGAATTCGAACCTGGGTTTCCCAGATCAAAGTCCAACACTTCAACTGCTACAGCATGTTGTCTGTCTGTCTGTCTCTCTGGCTTAAGGTCCTCCTCTTGCTTGGTTTAACACACTCATATTGCACCCTCCTTCTCCTGGTTTAGAAGCATGGAAGGGCAGGTCTACACTTCCATACTTTCACTGATGCCACTGATTTTCTTACTTAAACATAATTTGCACACCCACTTCGAATCGTGGTTCCACACTTCATACGCAGTGGCCATAATCAGTGCCCTTGCACCGGTGAATCTAAACTACGGTTAAAGCTGGGGCAGGGAAGTGATGAGTTGCACTGGAAAGGGGAGGAGGAAGGGAGCTCATGATGTCTGCTGTTCATCTCTCTAAGAGGACGGCAGAGTTTTGTTTCTATGGGCAAGTACTGTATTGAATAGGCCAGGGAGCCAGGGCTCATCATACAAGTTGGCTCTTGGATGATTCCACTGGAAGGTAGTGAGTTTGTTTGGGTGGTTCCTTTTCCCTCAGAAGACACAGGCTTGCTCCTAAGCATCTTTATACCTTTGAATCCTGTGTCACAACACTGTTGGCTCCTGGAATGAATTGGGTTTTCAGCAGCTTCACTTATCAAGTACTCTTCGTTTTAGAAGTTCCCTAGTGACACTGAGCCCTTCCTTTAAGTTTCACTTGCAGCCCGTCTTGTATCTAGGATGCCAGTCTCTTCAGGGCACTTGTCATAGCAACCTGTCACACTGATCAGTGTTGCTCACTTTTCTATTTAATATTAAGCGGCTGCATTCTTAAAAGTAAGGCTGTGGACTGCCGACAGGCTTGAGATCACAGATAGGTTCTTGCATGTATGGATATTTCTTCCTGGAGTTTGGCTTAAGGATTAATCTCTTTGCTGTTTATTAACAGAATAAAATACATTTGATCATGTAATGTTAACTTGGGACAATTCCATAGCCTCTGTGTGCTTAAATTTCAGACATAGCTGTTTTGCTTAAAAAGAGAGTGCAATTTTTTTTGAAGGTACACGTTAGCTGCTTGTTGTGCTAATGGAAGGCAAAACTCTTCTGGAGTTTTGGGTTGGTGGTACAATAGGAAAAACTTAAATTTAATTGCATGAGCAATTCTGTGTTTGGTTCAGACTACTGGAGATGATATTTTTAAAGATTAGATTGGTTTGGCTCCAGAAAGACTGGCAGTACCATCCTAAGCAGAGTTGTATCCTTTGACTTCAGTGGACTTTATCTCGCTCACCACCTAGTGGTACATAGCACTAAGGAGCTAGAATTTATGGCTGCCGGACAATCTTATGATCTCCTGGCTATATCACACACACTGCCATACAATAATAATAATTATTAGTGGATTTTGAAGGGTATAAATCTGTATAGGATTGCACTGTGAATGTCTCTCATCACAGCATGCCTAAGACAGTACTTCCAGCTATATGTCCCGTGCTATTTCTAAGAGTCCTCTAAAGTTTTGGGTTTTCCCCCCCATAAATGTACTTTTATGACTTTAAAGCTCCTTGACAAGTTCTCCTTTGCTTTTGTGTGGAGTTCCTTCAGCCCCAAATGCATCAGTTCTGAGTTTGAATACCTAGGCATTAGGCAGAAAGACTTATTTTAGAAGATATCCAAACTCATTTTTGGTAAGAGTACATATAACTTCTGCCTTTGTGGGCTCTATAGAACTTAATCAGTAACAGTTTGCTAGGTGGATTAATTTGAAATATAATTTCTTTAATGCAAAACCTTTCACCATACAGAATAAAACAACCAAGGTAGCAGTAGCATGAGCAGAAAGTTGTGGCAGTCTCTCTGAATTCAGTTTCAAAAACTTTGCTGTGAGTCATCCCACTTCTCAAGTCCACTGAGGTGCTGGATTCTTCCAATCCCCTCCCTTTTCCAAAGGAAGTCAGTGCCAATAAATTGACCATGGCCAGACTCCAGTTTGCAGCTTGAAAGAAATAGCCTTGCAGTCAGTATATCTACTTCTCAACCTGGCTCCATCTGAGGATATGTAGTTCTGTGGATTCGGACCAGGTGGAGAGAAGGAAGATTTTCCTGCAGATTTGGGGCACCCCCATCCAAATACTAGCCAATACTCACCCTGCTTAACTTCTGAGATCTGACGAGATCGGGCTAGCCTGGGCTATCCAGGTCAGGGTGGCCAAAACATTGAATTGTGTTTATCGGATGTGCCTTTGCATCTCAGCCACTATTAAGTGCTTAACGTGACTCCATGCTACATGGGCAGGGGAGGAGGAGGTGGTGGGAGTGGGATTTATACCCCACCCTTCGCTCGGAATTTTAGAGCGGCTTACAATCTCCTTTCCCTTCCCCTCCCCACAACAGACACCCTGTGAGGTAGGTGGGGCTGAGAGAGCCCTTTCGAGAACTGCAGCTGCATGTGGAGGTGTGGGGAATCAAACCTGGTTCTCCCAGATTAGAGTCCGCTTTTCTAACCACTACACCAAAACTGGCTCCAGCAGCAAGGAGGTTACAGACACTTGCAGAAATGCAGAATAAGCTCTCATTTCTTTGATAGTGTTGGCTAATGGCCGTGAGGCTATATGAATTTGTCACTATCAAAGAAATGAGAGCTTATTCTGCAAGTGTCTGTAACCCCCTTGCTGCTGGACTATAAGAATGAATGACAGAATGAAGGATACTTCTGGTATGCTTCCTTTGCCCATGTAGGATGGAGTCATTCCTTGTACCTTTCACAGTGCCTCATGGTAATTTAATTCCACAGGTTAATCTTAGAATGTATTGAGCCTTGTGGCATTGGTTTATTTCTGTGTGCATTATGAAGATTTCTTTCCTCATTTTAAAAATGTATTGTGGCATCTGGCTTGCTTGCCCACGGATGACAACATGTTTCTTTGAATGAAACATGATGGTGTCAGGCCCAACTTAAAATGTTCTAGAACCAAAAGTGTGATGATGAGGGTATAAGCCACTAATGAGACAAAGCCCCCTCAACATCATGTAAGACACACGAGTGGAGAAATGAAAAGTCACCCAATGCTATAATTAGGTAGTAACTTCCTAATAAAACTACTATAATGAAGTTCACATGAGTCTGCCCTTTTGTGATTTTTGGCTATTGCAGAACATGGCGGCTTACCTCATGATGGTCCTTTGATGTTCAAGTCTTAAAGTGTGTTATGCTATAGTGTTTGTATTGCCTTTCTGTCAAGTATGTAACCAGAAATTTTATGGTGAGGAAGCATAATGGCAAACTGGGAGGGGGGAAGCTATCACAAACCAGCTTGTTAAAAGCAGCCCCCCCAATACTAGTTCAATGTACTTAAAGTTGCTTTATTTATTAACTTAAATTGGATTGTTTTTTTAGTGCCAGGTACCCAAGAGCTCCTGTAGGCCTCATATTGTGGAGTGACCATTGTTTGGTATTCATTAACAACAAAAGAGATTGCATCTCTCTAAGGTAGCGTTATCTGACTAAAACAATTTTTGCACTGTATAAGGAGCTACAACCTCATTAGCGGCACTATCAGTGTTTCATGTGGTGGCATGGTAGGTAACTCTTAAGGCCTCTGAAAGAGCATGATAATTATGAAGAAGCAGAAAGATGAGATTCTGAACTTGACGGTATGTGTTAATGTGATGGTAAAAAAAGGGAGTACTTTTGGACACCTTGCATTATCGAAAAATAGCTACTCTGGTGTGAGTTTTTGACTCAAAAGCAGCAGTGGAGAAAGAGGCAGGTTCCTGGGGTGCTAGAAGTTGCCCTGCAGTCAAGTTTTTGAAAAGGCAACTTAAAAATTAATGCTGAATTGTTTAAAAGAAGCATCTTGAGGCTTGATGTAATGTCGTTTTTAAAAAGTCATCTGTTGAGATCTAACTTTGTTATTTTTAGCCTGCATCGTGTGTGTTGATACTTAGGGGTTTTTCATTTTGGATTTATATGAGTTTTTTTGTTTAATAAAAGAGAAATTCAGAAACTGGACTTTGTGAGATTCCTTTAATAGAATATGTCAGTTACACCAATTTCCTGTTATATGGAGTGAAATCTCAAGCAGATGGTCTTGGGTTTTTATGGAAGTTTTATGAGGAAAGGCAGTTTTTCTTTTTGAATGAGTCAGAACAAGGCTGTATGCTTCTTTGGGTGATTGGACTGAGCTAACGTGTTTATATAATCAGCGTGTATTTATTTAACGGGTCTTTTCCCCTGCACATGTTAGACTTAAAGGACCTCGAGGCGGCACCCAAAATTACCTTTAAAGCAATATAAAGAGTAGTCCTGAGAATGATAATAATAAATAGCATCCAGAGTAAGACATTGATCATAAAAGCAACCATTGAGAAATATTAAATTCCAAGACCTAGAAAATAGCCTAAAACCAGTGAAAGATAATGCATAAAAACACAGTCAGTGGACTAAATTGTGCTTAAATGTTTCAGTCAAGCATGAGGGGGGAAATGTTTCCATTTAAAACTAGACAAGTGGGGGACCTATGAGGACCCAGGGGGGAGGATCTCATTTCCCCATGCCCTCTCTCCCTCTTTCTTTTCTTCTTTGCCTTCCCGAACAATGTCTGCATCCTCTCCCCCCTCGTGAACTCTTAGTGTCATTCTCTTAAAGAAGCAGACATAGCTTCTATGATTTTATGGTTTTTTAGGAGAAAGCCAGTGTGTTCTAGTGGTTAAGAGCTGCAGACCCTAGTATGGAGAACAGGATTTCAAGAGAGAAGAAGAGATTGGATTTATACCCCACCCTTCACTACCCAAAGAAGTTTCAGAGCGGTTTACAATCTCCTTCCCTTCCCCTCCCCACTGCAGACACCCTGTGAGGTAGGTGGTGCTGAGAGAACTCTCTTAGAACTGTCCTTGAGAGAACAGCTCTGAAAGAACTCATGACTAACCCAAGGTCACACCAGCAGCTGCATGTGGAGGAGTGGGGAATCAACCCTGGTTCTCCCAGATTAGAGTCCGTGCTGTTAACCACTACAGCAAACTGGCTCTGCTCCACATGAATCCTGTTGGGTGACCTTGGGCCAGTCATAGTTCTCTCAGAGTTCTCAGCCCCACCTACCTCTCAAGATGACTGTTGTGGGGAAGGGAAGGGAAGGCGATTGTAAGCTACTTTGATACTCCTAGAGAAAGTGAGGTATAAAAGCCTATTCTTCTCTCCCCCCCCCAGAGCATTTTGTTTTGACAGTTCATGTTTTTGCAAACCCAGGCCACCCCCAGGTTTGTATAAAAGACCCCCTATTTGTACATGATCCCACTGTGAATATTTTTTTGGTACATACTGTGAGGCTATTGTTTAGGTATAAAAAGCAGGGGACTTGTAAGGGATATCTCATTTCCCCTCTTCTGTTCTTTCCTCTTTCCCATCCCCGAAAGGCCCCATAACCTCTTCCCTCTTCCTGCCTGCTTCTCCACACCCACTAGCCAACCTACACTTAGCTGCCCCCCCATCTTCAGTTTTCCCTCCTTTCCTATCCCTGGCAGCCTTTCCCTGGAAAAAGTCTGAATGAGTTGCACAGTGCTGGTCACTGGACCTGGTCCAGTTGTGTGGTGGGTAAGCCACAAGGACCTGTGTAGGGCACCTCATTTCCCCCTATATCCTCCTGCCCACACTGTGTCCTCTTTCCCTCCTCCTGCAACCCCCATAACTGCTTCCTTCTCTGGTTCCTGCTCATCAGCTTATGTTTTATCTGCCATATCTTCAGCTCTATGTATTATTTATTTACTTCATTTATACCCCACCTTTCTTCAAAATTCCCTGTTGTTGATTTTTTTGAATATATTGATGTATTTGTTTACTTTAAAGCTCACTTTTCTCACTGAGACTCAAGGCAGATTACAAAATGGGGAAAAATGCAACCAAACAGCATAAGGCATACAATAGACAATACAGCTGGACTAGGATTACAAAATTAGAAAACAATGCAAACAAAAAGTCTTAAGGCATGACCTACCATAAACAATTCAGAAAGTGGATTGCAAAGACAGAAGACAGTAGAGAAGAAGCAAGATGATACATGCAACAAATAGTGCAACACATAATTTAGAAATGGAAAATTTTCAACCCCACATCCTTCCAAACTGGTAGTCAGTGATGCTTTCTTAAAGCAGGCAGAATGTGCTTTCAGTATAAACCGGCAATCTTGTTTCTGTGTTTTGCAACAATTGCACCTTCCAAACAGTCTTCAACAGCAGCCTCATAAAGTGTGTTGTAATAGTCTAAGCTTGGCATGATCAGAGCATGGATAACTGTGTGCAGATCTCTCTTGTGAAGCAAAGGTGGCAAGCCTATCCTCTGAAATTGGGAAAAGGTGCTACATGTTACAGCGATGTAGATCTTAGTCATAAGCAGTGTTCCCTCTAAACTGAGTTAGTGTGAGCTAGCTCACAGTTTTTTAGCCTCTGGCTCACACATTTTTGTCTTAGCTCAGGAAGGATGGCTCCAGAGCACACTAATTTATGCAGTAGCCAAATAATTTGCTCACAACTTTAATGCCAGTAGCTCACAAAGTAGAATTTTTTGCTCTTAGAGGGAACATTGGTTAAGACCAAGAAGTGGTATGTCATAGGGGACATTTGATCTAATAATACCTCCCAAATGAGAATGTGCTCTTTTTAGAAGGGAGTGCTACTTTATCCACAACAGGCTGACTCCATAATCCTCCATTAATTGTACTATTGACCCCTATGGTATCTCATCCCTTACCTGGATGGCCGAGGCTAGCCCAGTCTCATCAGATTTTGGAAGCTAAGTAAGGTCAGCCAAGGATAGTATCTGGATAGGAGACCACCAAAGAAGTCCAGAGTTGCTATGCAGAGGCAGGCAATGGCAAACCACCTCTGAAGTCTTTTGCCTTGAAAACTTTACTGGGACTCCGACTTGTTGGTGAATCAAAATCTTGATGTCCATCAAAATTTTAAGAATATGCTGCCCTGACCTGGATAACCCAGACAAGCCCAATCTCATCAGATCTCAGAAGCTAAGCAGGGCCAACTCTGGCAAGTAATTGGAAGGGCATTTCCATGGAATACCAGAGGTGGGACGCAGAAGAAGGCTAATTAAGCCACCTCTCTGAAAAATGTCCAAGTCCCAAGTAGGGGTTGCCAGAAGTTAACCATGACTTCCAGGCAAGTGCATGCACATGTGCACACACAAGCACACACGCACACAAATATATAATTTAAAAAATCTTAAGAATATGCTAACAAATAAAACAATGACTCACAGACTGGAAATGCTCAGCCTACATTCCAGTTCTGAAAAAGGGAGACATCAAAGACTACAGTACTCATTGGACTATTGCATTAATTTCTCATGCGAGTAAAGTGACCCTCAAAATTTTTCAAAGAATGTTATATATGGAATGAGAAATGCCAGATGTCCAAGCTGGATTCAGAAAAGGAAGAGGCGCTAGAGATTATATTGAAAATTTATATTGGTTGCTGGAGCATATGAGACAATTTCAGAAGAAAATCAGCTTGTGTTTCATAGATTACAGCAAACCTTTGGGCGTATGGATCGTAAAAAGCCATGGTTGGTTTTAAAAGAAATGTGTGTGCCACAACAGCTGATTGGTTTGATGTGCAACATGTACTCTGGACAAGAGGCTACTGTTAGGACAGAATATGGAAAAACATAATGGTTTCCAATTGGCAAATGTGTCAGAAAAGGATGTATTTTATCTCCCTGTCTCTTCATTCTACATGCAGAACATATCATAAGGAAAGCTGGGTTAGATTTAGTTGAAGGTGGAGTGAAAATTGGTGAAAGGAACATTACCTAACTTCTTCATAGTCTCTGTGCAGTCCCACACTTGGAGTTACTTTGTGAGTTTTTACCTCTTCTCCAGACCCCCCCTTCCCGCCCTTCCTTCCCACAATGCATGGAAGGAGCAGTTTTCTTCAAGAGGTGCCATAGCTGTTGGGTCAAGTTACCATCTTCTGATGGCCACAATTTATGCCTGCTGTGCCTGGGGGATGGACATTGAGTAGACTCCTGTAGCCACTATGCCAAATTCACCAAGCAGGCTCAGAAGAACAGGGCACTTGACTTTGTAGCATTCTGCTGTAGTCTTCCCTTCGCCTTACAATGGCCCTTGCAGTCTCAGGCCACACCGCTCCCCCACCATCAAGGAGAGATTTGGTGAAATTGAGAGGCTTGGCTGCCTCATCCAGGACGAAACATAAAAAGGACAAATTGTCCAAGAGACCCTCAGGGTCAGCTTCCCTGGACCTGAAACCAAAGAAGTCAAAATCAGTCCCATTATCAACACTGACTTCTGTTGTGCTGTTGGTTATTATGGGTCTTTTGACTTCGACACTGACCACCCACCCAGCTGCACCATCCTTGGCTGACCGACACACTTCTGCAATGGCCACCTTGACCCCAACCACCTCGGCTGTCTTGGCACCGGTCAACACTCCACCTGCTACTTCTGAGCAAGTGCCTCTGGGACAACAAGCCATCATTGTCCCATCTCACTCCCCATTGGTATGCAGCTACACTCTGAGGACACCCGGGGTGTCCAGGATGGTAGGACCTGGGGGACTCACACCATTATTCCAGTGCCTGTGAAGCCTTTTCTTCTACACAAATGAAGCAGCACTCTCAGAGCTGCTTAGGCTCGTATAGCCTACACCACCGCTACTCTCAAGTCTTTAGATCACCTCCTTTGTACAGAAGGCATCTGGGAGACAGCCGTACAGACTACTCTTAGGACTCAGGGTCCCCTTTTGGCACCAGTCCCAAACTCAGTACCATACTCATCATGGATGGACCCGGTCACTGTTGAGATCTTCGAGGCACTCTTACACTAGATCAAGAAATCTATGGATTATTTAAATTTTATTGTTTTGTTATTTATGGATGTTTTTTATCATTAAGTTGTTCACCACCCTGAGCCTTGTGTATTCAGGGGTAGGATTGTCTATAAATCAAGAATATAGATAAATGAATAAATAAAATGATGATGAAATTGAAATTGTTAAAGATTTTCTATTCCTTGGCTCCATTATCAACCAAGAAAGAGACTGCAACCAAGAAATCAGAAGGAGGTTGGGATTGGGAAGGGCAGCCAGGAAGGATCTAGAAAAGATTCTTAAGTGTAATGGTGTGTCATTGGCAACCAAGATCAAGTTAATTCATGCCACAGAGTTCCCCATTAATATATATGGGTGTGAAAGTTGGACAATGAAGAACGCTGACAGACAGAAAGTAGAGTCCTTTGAAATGTGATGTTGAAGGAGAGCTTTATGGGTACTGTAAACTGCCAAAAAGACAAAGAAATAGATTCTAGATCAAATCAAGCCTGAGCTCTCCCTAGAAGCTAAAATGACTAAACTGAGGTAGCTTGGTCACATCTTAGCTTGGTCAAGTTATGAGAAGACAAGAGCCACTGGAAAAGGCAATAATGCTAGGAAAAGTTGAAGGCAGCAGAGAAAGAAGACCCAGCATGAGATGGATTGACTCAATCAAGGAAGCCACGGCCCTCAGTGTACAATACCTGAGCAAGGCTGTTAATGATAGGGCTTTTTGGAGGTCATTAATTCATAGGGTCACCGTAAGTCAGAAGGAACTTGATGGCATCTAACACTAACACACACAAACACACACGCACGTTCTTTGTAGTGTTAATTATTTATATATGCATTAAATGCTGTTTGAAATGTTTTAATGCCTGATATTTGCTGCCTTGGGTGACCTGTTTGGGTAGGAAGGAGGCATATAAATGTCTTAAATAAATAAGAAATAAATATCTTTTCAGTTATACGAATGGGCCTGTCTGTTGACTACTTGCTCTAAATTTTGACATAGTTTGTCTGCTTAACTGTAAAAGGCTGCTGATCCCTACTCTGGCCCCTTCCTTCCAGGCATAGATCTTGATAGTCCTGGGATCCAAACAGGGAGGAACCTGGTTCAACTATTATTCCATTCATTATAGAACAATTGTTCCCCATTACCACCTTCTAGAACTTATCTGACAGATAGGACCAAACCCACAAGAGTGTAGAGTCCTGATCCCCATCTTAGCAAGTTTTTAGCGGATTGCCAAATGCATTTTGAACTTCCACCTCTCTTTCAGTGATAACCATAATATAAAAACACACATCTGTGGACACATTAAAGTAGAGCCATTAACTCTTTTATTAATTTTGTGTATGCATTGCATATGGTAATACGTGTAGATGATATTCATATTATCTAATGGATTTTGTAAAATGTATTGCTTTAAGTATGTTCCTGTATCAAACACATCCAGAGGTACCAGATCTTTTAGCATCTTCAGAGTTAGAAAAGAATTCATTAAAAAGGCAAACCTTCTAAGGTTTTAAAATTCTCTGCAGAATCCCTCAAAAAGTGAAAGGAAACTTTAAATCTCTGCTATGATGGAAACTCAGTGCCTGAGTTAGAAGTGAGATCTGTGAACCTTACTTATGGCAAAGTAAGAAGTAAATTAGTGTAGAGGCAGAAAGTGAGTGAAGAGGTTTTTTCCTCCCCTCTGAAAAGAGATGCAAAAGGCAATGTAATCTTTATCTTGCTAAACAGCTCATCACTATTTCCTTTGTCATTACAAGCTTTTGTTGAATAATGGTTTGAAAGGATCCATTTATATGAAGAAACTTCTGCATTCTTTTCCATATTTCTCCACTCTTAGTGTGTTCTGGTTCCTTTCCTGACTTCCTCATTTGTGGAAAACTGTAGTTTGTCCTTGAAATTAAATTGGCAGATTGTAGCTTGCAATCCTGTACACCTTAACCTGGGGTTGTACTTGGTGGGGTTTATATCTGAGTTTAAGATTGCTCTCAGTGTTTTACCCTGACCCATATGGCCCATGTTAGCCCCAATCTCATCAGATCTTGGAAGCCAAGCAGGGTCAGCCTTGGTTAGGATTTGGATGGGAGACCACCAAGAAACTCCAGGGTTATTACCCAGAGGCAGGCAATGGAAACCCCCCACTGAACGTCTCTTGCCTTGACAATCCCATGAGAGGTTGCTGTAAATTGGCTGCACTTCCCACTATCACCCACTGGTTTGTATGGGCTCTCCATGTGTGCTCTACTCTAAGGGCACGTAGGGTTGCCAACCTCCAGGTGGTGGGTGGAGATCTCCCGCTATTACATCCAATCTCTAGGCAGTAGAGATCAGCTCACCTGGAGAAAATGGCAGCTGTGAAAGGTAGACTCTGTGGCATTATACCTCATTGAAGTCCCTCCCCTTCCCAACCCCAGTGCTGTAGCTAATGTGGGGCAATGCCCCCTCCTGAATTTTCAATGCCCACACCAAATCTTAGGGCTTGCCCTGCCTTCCTTGCTGACTTGGAGCTGCACTGGAGGATCAGGGAGACAAAAAAGAAAGATGCCAGCCTCCTTAGAGGTTCAGTCCGGATCATACACTTCCAAAGCTTTGCAAAGTTCCTGCAGGAGTTCTGGAGGCTCTTTTGCAACCCCGGTTTCCCCACCCCACCCCGTCTCTCCTTTTGAAAATGGTAGCTGCTTGTGGGGTATGGAACCTCTCACTTCCCATCATTTGGCAGTTTTAGCTGTCCTACTGTTTTTGTAGAGCATGCCTGGATGGCCAGTCATGCTCAGGTTTGAAAGCTGAAGCCGCTTTGTCCTTCCTCCTTTTGCTCTTAGAAGCTGCTGCTTCTCACAATGGGAAGAGGGGGGAGAGATGTAGAGGCCTTCATGTGAGCAGCAGCAGCAACTGGCATGGCTCAGGCAAGGGTGCCTCCTTCCTTCACTAGAGGGGCACTGAGATGAGTTGCCGTCCCCCTCCCCATGTCCATGTAGTGGACTGGTGTGAGAGGGAGGAGGAGGGATAGTAACGCCGATGTGTGTGCACCAGGCTACTGGGGGCCTGGAGGATATTCAGAGAGGTGGTTAAATAAGGCCTGTCTCCACCTCTTGCCTGTGGTATTTCAAGTAGGTCTCCCATCCAAGTACTTGCCAGAGTCGGCGCTGCTTAGCTTCTGAGATCTGACGGTATAGAGCTTGCCTGGGCTATCCATGTCAGGGCTGGACCAGCAGTTATGTTCAGCAACAGCTAGCTGCTTTGGAAAGAAAAGATGACCTTCTTTCACCAGATAATATAGTGGTTACTGTGTCAGGCTAGGAATAGTGGACCCCAGGTTCAAGTCCTCACTTGGTCATGGAAGCTAACTTTGGACCAGTTCCCTTCTGTTTGCATAACCTGTCTCACAGGGTGATTGTTGTGAGGATCAAATTGGGGGGGGGATGGAAAACAGTGTTGTAAGCTGCTTTGGCTCCCCAAATAAATAAATACTGCCTGGGTTTTTCCTTTTGAATAAGAAAGGTAGGGTATAAATAAAAATCAACAAATCCAGAATGGATAACAATTCACCTAATGACATTTACTATCTTAGGTGCAAAGCTGATGTTACTTATTGTGTGTGTGTGTTTAATAAAGAACCACAGCAGTTTTAAAAATGGCCAGAGTAATTTTCCAAGACTTTTCTTGTTCTATATCAGCTTCTCCCTAACTGTTTTTCCAGTAGCTGTGGCATAGTTTTGGTAGGTCAACAACGAAAAGCCATCTGGCACCTTCCAACCCTTGTCTGCTGGTCTCCAGTGTTCCAGACTGTATAAGGGACTAGCCGATGTGGTGCCTGGCGTGGTTACGTAAACCCAGGGCTTCCTGTTTTGCTCCTTTTTAATATAAACCAAAGCTCTGCACTCTGGCACCAAATTACATTGTTTCTGCTTCCTTCCAGTTCATCCATTTGAAGGGAAGGGAGTCTAGAAGTAACACACGTGCCAAGTGAGTGCGCATCAGTGGCACAATTGCATTTCAGACTGGCTGAATCTGACTGAAGTTGCATTATGGCTTTTGCTTCCCTACTTCTGCAGTGCCAGTATCAAGATCATCTCCCAGTAAATACATTGAATTCTGCCAGTGTGTGTTATTGTTATTGTTAAGAAGCTTCTAGCTACCAGCTACAGTGCTTAAAGTATGCAGGATCTTGTTACTTTGTACTGCATTTTCTTCTGGAAGGTACATAGCTGCATTTTTTTTTAATAGTGCCCCTAGGGGCAATTTTTATTTTCATAACATAACACAACCAAAAATAACATATACATGATATACAAACATAAACCACATCACTAATCTAACAATTAACATTTACCGGGGGGTATATATCAATTTTGTTCTACAGTTCAGCTTATCTGCCATACCGTTACAAAACTCTTATCTAAGTATCCTTAAATTCTAGCTTGATTACTACTACTTCAGACTACCTATTAATTTTTCTCTTTGTTTCTATCCAAAACAGTTCCATCCTGTTTTTTTGAGTTATACCATTCATAAAAACGATGCCAAGTATTCTGAAAGGCTGAATCTTCATATCCTTTCAAAGTCAAAAACAGTTTATCCATCTCTGCTGCCTCCAATATCTTCATTATATATTCTTGTTGTGACGGTACCTGATTTGTTCTCCAGTATTTTGCGTACACAATCCTAGCCGCTGTTACCAAATATATTATTAAATAATGACCATTTCTGGCTATATCATGTGGCAGTATACCCAGTAACATAGTTTCAGGTTTAAAAGGTATGGCTTGGTCTACAATTTTTTGGCTCTTTCTATGAATCACAATCCAGAATTTTTTAACAATGTCACAAGTCCACCACATATGGTAAAATGTGCCTGTCTTATTTCCACATTTCCAACATTTATTAAAATATTTCTCATCATACTTCGCAATCCTATCAGGCGTAATATACCATCTGTAAAACATGTTATACATATTTCCTCTGTATGATACTGCCCTAGTTATTTTAACATTTTTATTCCAAATCTGATTCCATTGTTCTCACTCTATATTATATCCAAAGTTTTGTGCCCATTGAATCATATTATTCTTAACCATTTCATCTGCCATATAATCCGATAACAACAAAGCATACATTTTTTTTTATAAACTTCTCCTCTGGAGCATACAATATCTTTTTCATAGCAGAAAGGGATTTTTCAAACCCAATTTTTTTATCCTTCGCAAATCTAGATTTGATTTGTCCTCTTTGCCACCATGAAACCTCTTCATCCATTTCAATCTCACCTTTTGTGTTAATTAGATCTAAATATCTCTTTGGAGGGTTCTCGTTATATGCCCTAGGGAAGGTCATAGCCTCTAAGGGAGCCACCAGTTTAGACGTTTTAGTAAACCATCTCTTTCGAATCATGGGAGATGATCCATAGCAGCATTTTTATAGGGATGGCAGATGGGGGAGGGAAGAATATAATGGTGAGCAACACGCCAAATCAACTTGGGTGCAATGGTTGTTCTGTTATGAATGCTGTGCACAGACATGTGGTACTAGATGCTAGATTTTTTTTTTATCATTCCTGGTGAAGAAATTTTGGTGAGCAAAGTGTGACATCCTGGAAACTCCCTCCTCCCATGTTTTTATGTGTAAAATAAAATGTGGGAAGCAGAAATATATGTTGGGCTCCGTGATTTAAAAAATTAGAAGCCAGGAATATGGTAGTTGCCAGTAAACATTACAAAGACACTTCCAGACATACTTTGAGAGCTGTAACTTTGGCTCTTTATTTCTCTTCCAAGAACATAAGAAGAGCCCTGCTGATCAGACCAGTGGTCCATCCAGTCCAGCATCCTGTCTCGCTCAGTGGGCAACCAGTTCCTCTGGACAGCAAAGAACAGGGCATAGAGGCCTCAGGTTGTTTGGGGAAGCTGTATTCTGCATTTCTATGTAAAGCAGTTCTAGCTTTGTGATTTGACTGAGTGGATGGTGACTGGGAAGAGGTTTAGCAATAATTCAGATTTGCAGATAAGTGTTTTTTTTAAAGTCACTGACCTATTTAAAACTGAAAACAAAACTTGACCAACCTGCCTATTGATGGGTTTGCACGCTGACTTGAGCAGTGGGTCTGAACTGGTTTTTATCCCACAGCTGCCCTTTGCAAACAGCCAATAATGGAATATAAATCTCTTGCATAATCCCGTCATGCTGTCTAGAATATTCATGAAACCATTTTCATTCCAGTTTCTCATTTCAGTTTTGGGAGAGTTCTGTCTGAACCTGTTCGAGAATCACTTGCCGTAACGGTGAAATCCTGTTTAAAATTGTTTGGGAACTTTATAGAGGCCTTTTGACACACAAGATGTTAACCTTTCCTGTTAACTGCGGAGCTTGTCGGCCAGGTGGATAATATGCCCTTTGTTTCCCCCAAGCTGTTTAACTGTATTGTCCCCCTGGTCTCCTAGGAGACCATGCCCTGCATAGCTTGGGGCTTTAATATTTACTAGTAATCAAGCAAACCCAAACTAGACTATAATCTAACCAAAAATGAAGCAGCATTGCTTTTTAAAGTGGAACTCAAGCATGTGCTTAATTTGTTCATGTTTCTTTAGTTGTTATGGTTTACTTTTGAACTAGAGATTAAATCCATGTTGGTTGTCCGCCCCCCCTCCTTTTGGGCAGAAACTGACTTCTGAAACTTCTGTGTGCTAGTGAAACTCTATTTTTCCCAATGATTTGTGTGGTTTTAAAATGAATTCGTTTTTGACAAATTTTTACTTTGGAAACATTGGTTGGTTTAAGAGTGTATAATGGCTAGACTAGAATGTATAGGAATTCTCTGTAATGACACTTCATGTGAATACATTTCAGAGTTTTGCCTGGGAGGGTGGCATCTAACAGGGAAAGGCAAACTTTATGTTTCTGGGAGCCACTTACTTTTTTTGTAGCTAGATGTGAGGCCAGTAGCACCTTAGAGACCAACAAGATTTCTGGAGGATAAGCTTTCAAGAATCAAAGCTCTGTTCATCAGAATTTCTCGTGTGCGTTGGGTATGTCTTTTTGTCTTTAATATTTTTCTTTGCATTTTTTTTTTTTTTTGGCTTGGTGGATACAGCCAGTCACAGAATGGCAGCATATACAAAAATTACAGTATTTTAGAGCACGTCTGCAGTGCTTAGGAGGGGAAATCTTTCCTCCACTGTTTTTCACCATTCAGAATTCTGATTTGTTATGTGGGGGAAAAATAAACAATTACCTTTGTGCTTTCTCTAGAAGAGGCAAAATAGCTTTGGTGCAGGGGGAAACTATAGCACAGGCCATTCCTGTTCAGAGCAAGGTTGCTTGTTTGCATGGAGGAGGCAAGGGTGCTGGTACTGGATTTTATCAATCAGAAAGGATCCATGGGAGTGCCTCCACAACTGGAGAGAAAGAGGAGAGAAGCTGCTGCAGTTGTTTTGAAGGGAAGGATAAGAAAGTGATGACAGCAGCCTCAGAGGAGGAGGAGGAGGGGCAGAGATCTTCTTCTAATTGCCGGGAGAGTAACTGGTCACTCCCAGTCTGAAGGACCTTCTGCTCCTGGATCAGCACATTAGGTTGACGCAGCACTGCTGCAGCACATTAGGTTGACATTTTCACTGAGGTACCCACTACAACTCCAAGATCTCTTCCCCTCCTAGTCTCAGCAGGTTTAGATCCTATTGCATTAGATTTCTTTGCATTAGGTTGTTTTCAGGGGCCTGGCTCCAGTTGCCTCTACCTTTAGAAGTGGAGCAGGTAAAAACTGGCAAGAGAGAGACTTCTCTGCAATAGGGGGCACAAATAAATGTTGAAAATCCCACTGAGGTGTGTTTCTGTTGAAGCATCAGGTTCCTTTGGAGTGTACTTGATTATTCTTCCCAGCTATGGATGCTCTTTTGGGATTGACTGCTCTTGCTGTTTTTAGCCCTAAAATGTTGACTTAATTGCTCATTATATTGGTTTTTGTATAGATTGCTTTTATATACTTAAATCAACTAAGAATAAGAACAGAAGGCTGGGATAGAAATAATTTATATGAGTATATTAAATCTGAGTCAGGGAAAGATTTGCAGCTGTTATGTTCACCAGCCCTGACCTGGATAGCCCAAGGAAGCCTGATCTTGTCAGATCTTGGAAGCTAAGCAGGGTTGGCCCTAGTTAGTATTTTGGGGGGAAGACCACTGAGGAAGTCTAGGGTCAGCTGCACAGAGGCAGGCAGTGGCCAACCACCATCTCTGCCTTGGAAACCCTGCAAGGTTACCATAAGTCAGCTGTGACTTGATGACAAAAATAAAAATATAATGAAGAGCTCCCTAACCATCATGTTGTAAGGTGAGCATTACAAAGCAGCCTGAGCTTGTGTTTCTGAGCTTGGATGTTACAGGATCAGCCAACATCTCTAACTTTCTCCTTCATGTTATTTTTGGTTGGAAATTTGAGGACTGACTTTTTAGGGCAGAGCTTGGCTGTCTTCTGAGACACGACAGCTCTTCTCCTCCAGTAAACAGCTTAACCTTTGTAAGCCAAAGTTTCTGACTCACTACTTCAACCAGAGAATGCTTTGTTAGTTCACAAAGGTGCAAGTCATGCGAAAGAGTCAGGTGCCTGGTTTTCCTTGCCATATATAACAGTGCTACAAAAATTGCCATAAGACCTTAAGCAGAAAGGAACTTGAAGCACACTGCTCTTGTGCCTAGCAATAACCTCAATACTGAAAAAGAAGGTTTTTTTCTATTGACTTCATGGATGGCCAGTTAAGTAATTCCATTACTTCACTTTGCATTTTTGTGGTGATTCTAGTTTATTTTTGCTTCAAGCTGCCAGAAGTTCCATCAACATAAAAGTTGTGTTTAAAAACCTGAAAGCTATAAATACAGTGACATAAAAATGGACTCTCTGTATTTAGAACAGATTTTCTAGGTTTTTTTTTTTTAAAAAAATTGTATTAAATTATTATTCCCCTCTTAAAATGCTCATAAGGCAATGATTTATCATTTAGTAGCAGGAAAGGAAAATAGCTGCTACTTTTGAATTAGTGAAATGTGTGTATTTCTCTGGACCTATCGGTTCATTTTGTCAACACCACAAAGGGAGGCAAAATATTGTTTTAAGGTGATGGTATGTTTTCATTAATTAATTGATAATTAAATCTTTTGTTATTTCTTGAAAGAAAATGAAAACACACAAATTTACTGAAGTTATTTTATGTTGTTTATAGAGATGTGAAAGCCTGGGGGAAAAACAGAAAACCTTTGGGAAAAGGAAGGTCCCCCTCCGTTTTTTCCTGAGGCCTTTTTATCAGTTTTCCCTAGTAGAAAAATTGGAATTTTGGGGGGGATACTGAAAAAAAAACGTATGATTTCCCCCCCTCTTTTATAATGAGTGAAATGGTTTTAAAAACAAACTGGATATGCTGTAGACACATACAGTTCTTAATTCCAAGATCCGTTTCTGCACCTAGAAGAATACTTAATCTTCCTGAAGAGAACATGCAGGTTTTTCATTGCTGTTGAACAGTTGTGTACCTTGTGACCCGTTTGACCTGATTTGTGGTTGACCTTTTCACATCTCCCTCAAACCACTGTGACACACATACCCACAGATCCGGTAAAAAGTAGCTTATTGCCTTAACTTCCTGGAGGGGGAAAAAGATCAGAAGCAGATGGGGCAGACATGACACCAGTGCCTCAGAGGGAAACCCTGAACGTTTCACTGAGAACTGAGCTCCCTCTAACCAGATAGCAAAAATTAAGGGTCATGTGCCAAGGCAGCACAGCAAGCAACAGCTTGCCATTTTCTCTCAGTACTGAATATATCTGCAGTTTTTCTTCTGTAACTTTTTAATTCCAAAAATTCATCAAATATTGCAATTTTATATGCTAAGAAAGTTATAAATGATGCATTCTATGTTGTTTAAAGGAGTAAAATTATTTTAGGTTTGATAGAATCATAGCGTTGAAAGGGACCTCCAGGGTCATCTAGTCCAACCCCCTGCACAGTGCAGGAAATTCACAAATACCTCCTCCCCACACCCCCAGTGACCCCTGTTCCATACCCTGAAGATGACAAAAAACCTCCAGGATCCCCAGGCAAATTGGCCTGGAGAAAAATTGCTTCCAGTCCCCAAAGTCACAGTCAGCATTTCCCTGGGTGTGTAAGAAAGGGCCACGAGAACTAAGCACTGAGGCAACCCTCCCTGCCTTCCTTCTCATTATCTGCCTAAGTTCACAGAATCAGCATTGCTGTCAGATGGCCATCTAGCCTCTGTTTAAAAACTTCCAAAGAAGGAGAGCTCACCACCTCCTGAGGAAGCCTGTAAGAACAGTAGGCATTGCCCACCAAATTTCTATTTCCCCCATGGAAAAAAAGCCTCCCCCTCCCCCAGCTTCAAAATTTCCAGAAATTTCACATCTCTAATTGTAAGAGCCAGTTTGGTGTTGAGAGCCAGTTTGGTGTAGTGGTTAAGTGTATGGACTGTAATCTGGGAGAACCGAGTTTGATTCCCCACTCCTCCATTTGCAGCTGCTGGATGACCTTGGGCAAGCCATAGTTCTGTCAGAGCTGTTCTTGAACGGGCAGTTCTTGAAAGAGCTCTCTCAGCCCCACCTACCTCACAGGGTGTCTGTAGTGAGGAGGAGAAGGGAAAGGAGTTTGTAAGGGCGGGGTATAAATCCAATCTCTTCTTCTCTTCTTTTTGTTGGGGGTTTGTTAAACATTCCAGTGACTTTTTGGTAGCTCTAGCTACTTTTCTGGCAAATGATTTCAAACATCCACACCCAGAAACATTGAGTTTTCCTAAATTCAGACTTTTTAAGGTTTCGAGGCATGAAACTACAGCATTCTTAAGCCCCTTTCTGACTTTGACCACATGGTTTCACAATGTTTTATATGATTCAAAAAAGACTAGGGAGGAGGATCCTTTTTAAAATCTATTTAAAAAACTGGATCAAAAATGTGCAGAGTTCCTTGACCCAGAGGGAAGAAGAGTTTTACTAGAAAACAGTGGCAAAAGAGGTTTCCTTTGGATTTTCTATGCTTCCAGTCTTCAGGCATGGTCAGATGAAGATATATTGGCTATATGGTCTCTTCCATTAGCCTGAGAAATTAGATTAGTTGCAGTCTACCCTGTGAATTAAGGAGGCAGACATCATATAAGGAATTTAGCTAAATACAGTAAGAAATGTGGGAGCTGGTATTATAGTGAAGAGAATGAGCTGTGATCTGGCAAGTTGCCAGTTCAGATTTCATATCAGTCACAACTCACCAAGTGGCCTTAGCCAAGCTTCTTTCTCTTGGTTTCAGTCCCCAGCTAAAATAGGAGATAATAATGAGGGGCACAAGAACTAAGAACTAGAACTAGAACTAAGCCGAAGGTGAAGGTGAAAGTTTGAGTCCAGTGGCACCTTTAAGACCAACAAAGTTTAATTTTGGGTATAAGTGAGAACTGAATGACTTAACATGTGAAGAGAAATAAGAACCTGATATCTCTGTTAAGCCCTGAGGGTTCCGTTGTTCTGAGTGTTATAACAACTTGTAATTCAGCAGTCTCTCAATCCAGCCTGTTTCTGAAATTCCCTTGCAATAAAACAGCTACTGGACTCAAGCTACTGGACTCAAGCTTTGTTCTGTTGCTTCAGACCAACATAACTACCCACCTGAATCTATCAGTCGGGGTACTGTTAGTGATTCTGGGGCCCTGGGCAAATGTCCAGGATGGAACCCAGAATCATTGACACTGCCCTGCTGGGACCAAGTGAAGGGGTGGCCCTTAGTCCCTTGTGAGGTGGATGGAAGCAATCGCTGGAAGCTGAATGACTTCCCAGGACTTAGATGGAGTGGGCACAAGTGTCTGTTGCTTGAGGACAGCTTGAGGACAGGATAGGTGCAAATAGCTGAAGTTGGAGCCTGCTTTCCCATAAGGGTTGGGGCCATGGATGGTCAGGGCACCCCCCAGCATTGGTTCCTGAGCACCTGCCCCTGTTGCCCATTGGCTAATATTTCCCTGATAATAATACTGTCCTACCTTATGGGGCTGTTGCAAATATTAGTGTGACATATGAAGCATTTTGAAAGTGCTGTTAAGATTCTAATTATCTTATTGTACCAATGATGCACTGCAGAAATAATAACTAAAGGACAAATGTTGGGAAGAAGTCTCATTGTTGAGTTCATTCCCAGGTGAACATGCATAGCCTTTCACCCTAAGGCTAAAAAGAAACCATCATCTTTTCTTGTGCACTTTTAAAGTCTTCCTGTTTCTCAGAATGCCATCCTCAGCCAGCTCTTCTTGGTGGCTTTCATCTTCCTTCACATGGTTTTCTATATCTGTTTTGGCAGAACTGGGACAGCCACAGTTTTCAACCCAAGGGCAGTTGTGTCATAGTATTAATGATTTATGGGGGGGAGAATCTTTAAAATTACAGCACATGGAATAATAGAATCCCAGAGTTGGAAGGGTCCATACAGGCCATCTAGTCCAACCCTCTGCTCAATGCAGGATCAGCCTAGAGCATTCCTGACAAATTTTGGCCAAGCTGCTGCTTAAAAGCTGCCAGTGAGGGGGAGCTCACCACCTCCCTAGGCAGCTGATTCCACTGTTGCACAACTCTTACTATAAAAAAGTTTTTCCTAATATCCAGCCGGTATCTTCCCGCTCTTAATTTAAACCCATGATTGCAAGTCCTAACCTCTGCTGCCATCAGGAATAGCTCCCTGCCCTCCTCGAAGTGACAGCCCTTCAGATACTTAAAGAGAGCAGTCATGTCCCCCCCAACCTCCTCTTCTCCAGCCTGAACATTCCAAAGTCCCTCAGCTTTTCCTTGTAGGGCTTGGTCTCCAGCCCCCCCTATCATTCTTGTTGCTGTCCTCTGCACCTTCTCCATTCTGTCCACTGAGGGATTTCAAAGGGAGGGCCAACAAATTTCCTTGGATACCATGCAGGAGAAATTTTCTTTGCTTTTAATACTACTGTGGAGACAGTTATAAGAATAGGTTCATTTTAGTTAGATACGGTCCATGTATGTGGTATATCTGTCATTGCATTTAAATGTAATTTAAATGCCATTACATTTAACTATTTGAGAGCCAGTTTGGTGTAGTGGTTAAGAGTGTAGACTCTAATCCGGGAGAACTGGGTTTGATTCCCCAATCCTCTACATGCAGCTGCGACCTTTCAGAGCTGTTCTCTCAAGGGCAGTTCTCGAGAGAGCTCTCTCAGCCCCACCTACCTCTCAGGGTGCCTGTTGTTGGGAGGGGAAGGGAAAGAGATTGTAATCCACTCTGAGACTCCTTCAGGTAATGAAGGGATGGCTATAAATCCAATCTCTTCTTCTTCTAAATGGCTGTCCCTTTTTCAGTAGTTACTGCATTGTGATTATAAATTGCTCAGAATCTTGTAGGGAGATTAAATTACTCTTAATTTAATTCAGAGAACACCATTAATGCTAGAATATACCTGTAGCTATAAATACTGTACATCAGTCCCTGACTACCATACACAACAGTTTTCCTGCCTCGATGTAACTTCTGTGTAGGAAAAAGGGTTGTGTGCTGAATGTTAACTGTTGATTGTAATGAACACACACTTGTTTGTTATGGGAATCTGCAATTGGTCATGCTTTATTGCACATGCATGAAGATAAGTGTTTATTTGGCTCAGAAAATAAATTGAGGTATTATGAAGCAGCTGATGTATGACCCTGTAGGGTTTTCAAGGCAAGAGTCAAAAGAAGTGGTTTGCTATTGCCTGCTTCTGCACCGTGACTCTGGACTTCTTTGATGGTCTCCCATCCAAGTATTAACCAGGGCTGACCCTGCTTGTCTTCTGAGATCTATAAGTTGACCTGTGTTATTATACCTGTATTGCAAATGAGGGGGGAACCAGGGCAGGGGTCTGAGAGACAGTGGTTTGCCAAGACTGCTTACCTAGTAAGATACGAGACTAGGCATTTCTGACCTAAACTTTAAAACGCCCACAAGAAGTAGGGCCAGTTCATGAATGTGGATATGCAGACCATAGAGCCATGATTCATTCTGACCTTATTTTTACAGAGATATTTGGACCATGAACAACAACAATCTGAAAAATGATTTTTGATGGTCATAACGTATCTAGGTAATCAACTGGTCTCACGTCTTGTGTGTGTTTTAAAGCTTAGGCCAGAAATGTTGTATTTTGAATAATTTTACTTTATAGCACGTATTCTAATAATTTGTACCCCTGAAGAAGGCCTTGTGGCTGAAACATGTTTGGTTTTTAATGGAATTTTTAATTATTTGTACTGCATTAAAATTGTTAATTTGACATCTATAACCTATTAGTATTAACTCTGTTATTAGGCTTTTTGTCAGCCTTCTTGGTTACCTGGTTTCCCAGGTTGAAGATTTTTCATCCCCTTTCTGTTTTGGATTTCCCAGAACACAGATGGTTCTCTTAGCCACTATGGTTACTCCATCAGGAACTGTGTTTTCAATGGGATAAGAGACAATCTCTCTAGCAAGTCGGAGGGGGGGATTGGTGACTTTGACTCAGTAATTCACAGTCTCAAATGACAGCTGTTTCTAATGCAGCTGAATAACTTTGCACTGGTATTTTTCCTGTACTGTAAGAAGTAGAGCAGTATTTAAATCCAGTGCCTGCCATCTGCTCTGTGTGTCCTTTCTAAGTTTTCTGACTCTCTCCAGTCTTTTGCTGTGATGGGACTAACCCACCACCTTCTTTGGCCCTGAAGCTTCATTGGCCCACAGTGTCCAGCAATCACTGAGGGATGTGCTCTGTTTTTCCTACTGTGCATAAAGGAAATGCCACATTATTTATGAGTAGGGATGGGCACGAACTGATTCATGAGCCAAAATTCCACATGAATGTGGTCTGGTTTGGAGCTCCTGAACCCAATGTTCAGGGGAAGTTGCCCTCCCCAAACATTTACCGGATTTTTCTCCAAATCGGCTGTTTGGGCCATTTAAACCTAACAGCTGAGCAGCAGTGTGGGTCAGTTTTGTCTCTCCCAGTGTGGGAAAGTGAAATGGATTGGTGAAATGGCTAATAGCTGACAGGTGCACCCACCCTGAGCCCCGAACCTCCCCGAACTGGAATTTTTTAGGCTTGTACCCATCCATATTTATGAGCATGCTGCGTGATGTCCTTGGTCTTAGAGTTTCAGTCATGGTAGCCTGTATCCTACCCACTCCACCCAGCAAAAGTCTGAAGCCATCCCCTGGTCCAAAGAGTGAATCCTCCAGGTTATGTGGGTTTGGGAAGCTTGAAAATTTGTGAAAATGAGTGGTAGATTATGGGCCAGTGCTTGCTTTTCATGGCTGATAGTTTACTATTGAGGAAAGCCAAAGCAGCTTAAAAGCTGGGCGCCTGTGAGGAGTCACAGGAGGAGGAAACAGTTTGGAAGCCTTACAGCTTAAGATATCTCACTTGAGAATTTTAAAAGCTCTCAAAATGGGCTCATCTCCTCTCTTCTCTTTTCCCTCCTTTAACTGATTCTCAGCGGCTTTCAGTGTTCATGCTCCTTGAGCGTGTCACTTCTTATCAGGCAGCTTTGGGGAATTACTTTGTTTTTCCTTTGTTTAATTTACAAAATCAGGACACCCCCCCCCCCCGTATACTTAGAGAATCCCAGGAGTTATGAGGGGATCGTCAAGGGGCTGTGGCCCAGTGGTAGAGAATCTTCTTGGCATGCAGAAGGTCCCGGGTTCAATCCCTGGCATTTCCAGTTTAAACGATGAAGCAGAAGGTGATGTGAAAGACTCTACCAGAGACCCTGGAGAGCCACTGTCAGTCGGCGCAGACAGTACTGACTGTGATGGACCAATGGACTGATTCAGTATAAGGCAGCTTCATGTGTCCATGTATCCTAAATGGGGACAGAAGGTGGCCTAACTTGTTGATTTTGAGATTGGCTGGTGGGGAGACACTTCACTACCAAGTATAAGTGGTACTGATCGAAAAGGAAACTGATGACAGGAGAAAATATAGTAATGCTAGCAGAACTGTTTGCATATACCTTGCAGTTGACAACATTCACCTGCAAATAACTAGAGATGGGCTTGGAGGAACTATTAGTACAATGTGAAAAAATTGTTGGGGATGGAAGAGCATAAGTTAATTTAGCTTTGTGAGAGGGGGAAATTGCTGGTTCATGTGTGGAGTATGTGTTTGTATTTGAAAATGTATAATGTTTCTGTTTGTTTACAAAGATGTTGCAAAGATATATGGTATGCAGAGCAACTAAATCAATGTGCCTGTATGAGGTACACTGTTACAGTCCATGCACAGGTTTATGTAACTAGCATGCTGCTGTATGCCGATGAAATGTGCAAAACTGAATGTAGCAAATAGTAGTCATTAGAGCCTAAGAATTTGAAAGTCAGTTGCTTTTTCTCCCCTACATCACTGCACTGAAGTCATCCCCCTTCCCTTTATTAGAAGCTGTTGACAGTAGCAGTGTCACACAGATGGTTTAGATCAGTCTTCATGGCCAGTGAATACAGCTAGATTAGCACACAGGGTGAGAGCAGAGAAGGTGGGTTTGATAGGTTTGGGGTTGAGAGGCAACTGTCTTTGTACAGTGAGCACTTCTTTGAGTATGTGAGAATTTCTTTGCATACATGTATTAATTTCCCTTTAAATTTTTACACTAAGCAGTGTGTCCTAGCAGTAAAGTATTTAATTTACTTCCACTTTCCCCTGCACAGTTCCTCCTTTCTTGTCAGCAATAAACCAAAAGCTAGAATAGACTTTGAGGCAGCTGGAAAAGGTAGAACTGAGTCCTCCCCACACCAGAAACACATAGATAGCAGTGGGGTAACTATTAATGTATTACCGTTGTTTCCAGTTTACCCAGCATGTGTGCTTCTAAATATTGTTTTGGTTCTCTTTTTGATCCCTTTTGTCTCACTCTTAGAAGCATTTCTAGCAGAGAGGTCCCATGAGCTTCTCATCCAATTTGGTTGCTTTAACAGAGAACCAGCGTGGTGGACTAGGAGCTGGAAGAGACTGTGCCATGGAAACTCAGTGAGTGACATTGGGCCAGTTGCTCTCAGCCTAGCCCACCTTTTGTAGGGTTGTTGTGAGAATAAAATGGAGGATGGGAAAATGATGTTGTAAGGTGCAGGGTAGAACAGTGGCATCTATATGTTCAAACAAATAAATAAATATGTCAGGGTTACTCCCTTAATATCTTTGCAGCTAGAAAGAGCTGTTCTGTAGAGATAAGGAAAGGAAACCAAATTACCCCCAGCATCATGGGCTGTACCTGAGACAAGATGTAGGACCTGGTGTGGGAATACCATCATGATTGTCACCTATGGAGTACTGTTTAATCTTGAAATTTCTGCTCCTGCACTCTATCTGAATATCGTTCCAGCACTTTAGGATAATTGATTTGTTTATGGTTTTTGGTTGTTTTTATGATGGATTTTAATTGTATTTATGTATGCATTTTACGTAAACCACCCTGCCTTGGCAGGGAGGGTGGGGTACAAATCAAATCAATCAATCAATCAATTATAAAGATACAGTCCTGAACATTTGATCCTGGGTCATCGTATAAAAGCTAGTCAGGTGTATTGATGTGCTACTTCCTCTAGTTTCCTCTTGGGGAGGTCATAGGCAGAGCACAAGACTACCAAATCTGTTGCCCTGACCTGGATAGCCCAGGCAAGTTTGATCTTGTCAGATCTCAGAAGCTAAGCAAGGGCCAGCCCTGGCTAGTATTCGGATGGGGGACCTCCAAGGAATACCAGGATTGTGGCGCAGAGGCAGACCATGGCAAGCCACCTGTGCCTTCAAGCCCCACTAGGGGTCAACCAGGAGTCAGCTTGACTTGATGGCAAAAAAAAGGACTACCAAATCTGTCACACATTTTTTATATCTAAATTTACCTTCAGCAGTTTTCTAATGAAAGCACCCCTTGAAACTCATTAAAGACAGATTATTTCCAGGGCAGTCAGTTTTGGCTTTGTTCTTAGTTATGAGAATTTGATATTCTGTCTGACTTTGCATTACCTTTCATTACATGCATGTGCCTTGATTCCAGGAGTGTCATTATAGAGTATTTTTAAAGTCCTAAAATAGTGATAAAATAGTAGTTTGAGAAATAGCTCAGATTTATAAAGGACTAGATAAATTAGAATATCGGAAACCCTTGATTGCAGTTCTAGTATTAATCTAGAACATATTCCTTATCAGCCACTTGTTGGAAGATGTGAAGCCTAGAGAATGGATTCCCTGCATTCAGCATTTGCTAGCAAGTGAAGTGCTCTGTGGTATATGCAGGCCTGTAGCTACAGTGGGGCATTTTGGGGCCTGGCTCCTGACTTCCTGCCAAGGCCCCCCGACTTCCATCCAGCACCGAGGCCCCCTGGCTCTCTGGGCCACCCAGAGGACTCCCAACTCTCTGGGCCACCTGGAGGACTCCCCACCACTGCCCTTCCCCAAGCGTGGTTTGCTTCCCCATGTAGGCAAGCGGAGTGTGAACGCCATAAAAGTGAGTTTTTAAAATGTTGTTTTTATTTTTTAATTTGTGACATCAGTGCCCCCTGACTTATTTAAAGGCCCCCTGAATTACAAAATCCTGGCTATGGGCCTGGGTATATGAAGTGTTAAGTTGTAGGTAGCTCCATTTGGGGGAACCTTTTTATTTTGTACTTAAGCTCCTACACTGATTTTCCTAATTTCAGTTGATTCTAATAGATATAGTAGGATTTGTATCCTACTATATTTTTATTCCCGTAACCACTGGAATTCCTCTGAGTGTGTGAGGCAGAATTCACATCCTAAGCTGTACTTTCTAGTAGTTCTGTGTGCTTTCCAGCTGTCACATAGGGGAATGTATCTATCAAGGATGGTTCTGTCCTACCTCAGCACCTGCATTGGTGGTTTATCAAGCTGCTGCTACAGCATACAAAGAAGGACTTGCTCAGGCCCTATCCCAGTGTGCTCTACTGGGTCTGTAGCTAAGGCTTTATCAGAAGTATTCCCATTATTGACATCTAGCTTTATACGTTCATCAAACATTACACTTTAAGTGAAGCAATCTTTGTGGAAGAGTGGTCCTTCACGACTGTCTCTACTCTTTTCCTTTCCAGGTAAACTCATCATTCACTAACCTCTCTTAGGTGGGACTGCCCAGGTCCAGTCAAGAAACTAGTTACACATAAACTGTTCTCCTAACTGTTCCCACTTTGTCACTCACTTTGATCATAAAATTGATTTTTGTAGAGATTCATATTGTCTTCAAGGGAAGGTGTGTATCATTTATGCCTCATGGAAGAGTCGGCCATACTGTTTCCTAGCAAGATAATTCACTTTTGAAAAAGTTGCATTTCTGTCTATGCTGAAATTATTTTGATTTATGATGCACTGAATACAGGATCCTATGGAGCATATCAGTTATATGCTAAAAAAAAAAATACATCACAGTGCTTGGATTTAGCCAAGTGCTTGGATATAATGCACCGCACCAGGTTTAACATATGGTTATTATAAGGGCGTTATACTGTAAACGTTGCAGATTCAGGACGTTTAGGCTGTTAGTGTTCAAGGGTTTCTCATTCCCGTGTGTCCTGGCTGTTTTCCTCTCTGCTGTCAGAAGTTATTGTATAAAAGGTGGTTCATTTGATATGAATTAACAGTTTTGTGGGAAGTCTAAACAGGATGCAGTCTTTTGATCTTTATTCTTAAAAATTGTTAATGGTAATTCTCACATTACTCCACTGTGAGATTCTTTGCATGAAGGGAAAAGCTGTCAAAAACCTTCCAGCCAAGGAAGCTTGAGATATTAGAGATAGAGGATAAGCTATCAAGCTGAGCTCTTGGGGGGGTGCGTGTGTGGCAGTTTTGAAATGGTACCGCAGACAGCCAAGGAGTAGCGCTCCCAGGACTGAATATAGTTAGCAGTTCACTGTGGAGGTAGGCATGAAGGCAGGTCACAGGAGAAGGGAAAAGAGTAGATCTTTAAGCTTCAAGGAAGAGGAAACTAATGAAAACTCAAAGGTCGCTATTGGAGTCAAGAAAACAATCTGCTCTTGTCATTGATGGTCAGACTGAAAGTTGGTCCCAATCACAACATTAAAACTGTTCTAAGAGAGTTGGAAGGAGTTTGTGCATTTCACAACAGGCATTGGCATCTTCACGTTGGTCTGCCTGATGCTTTGAGAATCAGAATTTTAGAGCGATGCTGATATAAAAGGTGAAAGTGAACATTCTTTTTTAAAAATGTATTTAATTCATTTATACCCCACCTTTCTCCCCAGTGGGGACCCAAAGTGGCCTACATTATTCTCATCTCCTCCGTTTAATTCTCACAACAATTCTATGAGGTAGGTTAGGCTGAGAGAGTGTGACTGGCCCAAAGTCCACCCAGCAGCCTTCCATGGCACAAGTGGGGATTTGAATCCGGGTCTCCCAGATACTAATCTGATACTCTTAACTGCTACACCACACTGTCCCCAAAGTATATTTTACATGTATTTATACACACACACACACACACACACACACACACACACACACAGGGTTCTTTTTGTAGCAGGAACTCCTTTGCATATTAGGCGACACACCCCTAATGTAGCCAATCCTCCAAGAGCTTACAGAACTCTTCTTACAGGGGCTACTGTAAGCTCTTGGAGGATTGGCTACATTAGGGGTGTGTCGCCTAATATGCAAAGGAGCTCCTACTACAAAAAGAGCCATATATATGAGCTGCCCTGAGCCTGCCTCGGCGGGGACGACAGGATACAAATTGAAATAAATAAATAAATAAATAAATTTCTGGTGGCCGTAATTGTGTGTGTTCTCATCTGCCATCATCTTCTCTTCTCTGGGGAAAAAGCTGAGACCCTGGGGTAGGGGGAAGGAGGGGAAGAAAGGCATGACCTGGTGTTTGTTTACCAGTCGCAGTCTTTAAATTGCTTTAAATATAATTAATTATTGAGGATGTTTGTGTATTTTATGGTGGCTTCTTTATATATTACTTGGAGGGACCATTCAGAAGGCTAAAAGTGTGATGGCCTAAGAAACTTGGTGGAATGACTGTTCTCAAATAAACTAAGGAGAAAGTAGCAGGGTAAGATTTTGCCATAGCCAGTGAAAAGACCTTTTATCATAACTGAAGGTACAACTAATGCAACCAGAATGTAGGCAGAAATAAACTCACTGGGCAGCGTAAGTAGCTGCCTTGTTATTCTGCATTGGTCTTCATTGGCGCGCACCACTTAATAGCTCAGACTCATTCACATGGAAGAGTACATCAGGTAGCAATATTGAAAGTTGTTACTAGCAGTCTCATTAATTTTAGTGTCTTCGATTTATATAACTGGCCTTTCCAAGGAATGCTGAAGCTCTGAATCCTGGCACCTGAGCTCTTCATTCTTTTAAAGCTCCTTTGTTTAATTTTTTCCCCAAAAGCTGGCAATATTGGCAGTATTCACCGGGAGCCGGAAAGTTATGTAGCTGTAATCAAATTCGTGAGAAATAGTCAAGTATAACATCTCAGTAGCTTTCCACATGTGATGTGTCTACAGCAGGAAGTGAGATCATGCCTGTTAGAGACAACCTCACATAACACATTTCACTTCTCCTACTAGGGTTGCCTGCTCCAGGTTAGGAAAAACCTGGAGATTTTGGGAGCGGAGCCTGAGGAGGGTGGGGGTTGGGAAGGGGTATGACTTCAGTGGGGTATAATGCCATAGAGTCTACCTTCTAAAGTGACAATTTTCTCCAGGTGAACTGATATCTATTACCTGGAGATCAACTGTAAAAGGGGGAAATCTCCAGCCACCACCTGGAGGCTGGCAACCCTTTCCCTACTTCATTACGCAGCAGCACTTAGGCTCCACCTACAGTATTAGGAATGATTTCGTGGGTTTCCCAGTTTCAAGGATGAATTTGTTGCTCATACAGTTTGTACAGGAGAGCCAGTGTGGTATACTAGTTTTAATCAATATTTTGCCACCTTGATAAGTGCTAAATTGAAGAGAAGAGATTGGATTTATACCTTGCCCTTCACTATCTGAAGGAGTCTCAGAATGACCTACAGTCTCCTTCCCCTCCCCACAACAGACACCCTGTGAGGTAGGTGGGGCTGAGAGAGCTCTTTTGAGAACTTCTCATGAGAGAACAGCTCTGAAATGACTTGTAACTGACCCAAGGTCACACCAGCAGCTGCATGTGGAGGCAGAGCCGGCTCGAGGTGTTTCTGCACCCTAGGCAGGTGCAGATGCCAACCTCCTGGTGGGGCCTGGAGACACTGCCATGCCGGCCCCACCTCCTCCCCCCGAGGTGGGAGGGGGAGGGCTGGCAAGCTGCACCCCACCGGACTCTCCCCCACCGAGGGGATGAGGGAGGATCCAGGAGATGCATCGTGGAAGGAGGGAGGGAGGGAGGGAGGGAGGGGCCTGGCTGAGACTCACTCGACAGGCTGCCTCTGCTTGGGAACAGTCGAAGCGGCCCTGGCGTAGATGCGCACAAAGGGAAGGGCAGGCGCCGCCGGTTACTCCATATACTCAGTGCGCCCAGGCTTCAGCTGCCCGGGATGGCATCGTGGCTGCTTTGGACTTTTCTACCCACTGCCTCCAATGAATGGGGAAGGGACGGGCTCTAGCAGTTGGGCAGGTGTGTGTGGTAGTGAGCAACGCTGAATTTATATGGGGTGTCACACCTTTGAGCAAGTTGTAGCTCTTTCCCTGTAATTCTGTGCATGCCCAGCTACTGTACAGAACTTTTTAGCTCTTGGGAAGGAGGAAAAGTTATGCCATGCCTAACCAGATCTGTTCTTCTGGGTGATTCCTGAGGGGGAGGGGGAGGGTGGGTGAGCTGCGCTGCTGCCTTCTGTGCCCCGGCGTCCCGGCCAGGCACTCTGTGCTGGCAGCGGTGGCAGGGAGTCCCTGCTGGCTGCCGCCATGCTGCCCCACCTCCTCCCCCCCGAGGGGGGAGGGGGAGGGCGGGCAAGCTGTGCTGTCACCTCCTGCGCCCCAGCCGGGCGCTCTGTACTGGTGGTGGCGGCGGGGAGGCAGCGGTGGCGGTGGGTGCCCAGTTAGGGCGATGGGGGGGGGCTTTTCAGGGGGCGGGGGTGCCATTTGGTGCCCCTGAGGGCCGGCGTGCCCTAGGCGAGCACCTAGTTCACCTAGCGGGCGAGCCAGCACTGTGTGGAGGAGTGGGGAATCAAACCTGGTTCTCCCAGATTAGAGTCCTTGCTCCTAAACACTATACCAAACTATATGGTGGTTGAAGCTTGAGGGACTTGCAAGTTATATGGCTCTTTAAACAGAAACTTCAGAAACATTTAACCTATCTTTCACCTGTTGTGAGTTGATGGAAATTTCTTTTCCTCCTTATGTTAATTTCTGCTTATTATACCTCTGGGCATTAATGTTGTCTGTCTCACCAGGGTTGCTTCTTTCAAAAGAATGTTAAGATGTGCCCTGCTGGATCAGAGCAGTGGTCCATGTAGTCCAGCATCCTGTCTCACACAGTGGCCAACTACCAGTTCCTCTGGACAGCCAACAACAGGGCATAGAGGCTGAGGCCTTCCCTTGATGTGTCTTCCTGGCACTGGGATTCAGAGATTTACTGCCTCAGAATGGGGAGGTTTCCTTTAGTCACCATAGTGAGTTAAAAGTGCCCAAATAAATAAAACCCTCATCCCTGATATGTACATGCAGATTTGGCAGTTTTCTCTGTACCCCTAAGACCTGCATGGTATGGCTTCTTTGGCAGTGCTTGGCTTCAGTAACTAGTGGAATATGAAAAAAACACTTTCCCATTGATTCCAAGATTTACAGAGATGAATTCTCTTATATGCTTGGTGGCTCGTGAATGAAAAATCAACCACAGTTTTTTGTTTCTACCAGCTTTATGTTTCAACCACAGGAGATCCTGCTAAATTTACATAGTTGTCAGGTGATAAATAGTAATAATGACTTAATCCAGCTTGAATGGAATATTTAAAAAAGAAAACATCTCTAAGTTGCCATTGAAGAGATGTTCCTTGGTTGAGAGTGCTGATCTCGTTTTTTACTTTATGGAGCCCTTTACTTTTGCTTTTTTTTAAAAAAAAATTGTCTGTCGTTCTTTGTTAAGATAAAGTGATTTTTGCTGGAGAGCAGGAACAAAACTCCAAAAGCCCTCTAAAACACAAGACTCACTTGTGTTTTTTTTTATTCTTATGAAAGCAGCTTAGTCATAGTTCTTAAGTTTGAAATAAAGTAACTTTACAAAATAATCTGCTGTGTGGAGCTTGTCGTGTGTTCTGTTTTGCAAGGATCAGATTATTTTTTTGCAGGTTTCACCCCTTTCCTAACTTTCTTGAGCGTCTTGCTGGTTTTCAGATGCATGAGGTACTTCTTGTTCCCCATACATACTTCCTGCAGGCAAATGTTTCTATAATTGTCAACTTGTTGCCGTAGATTAAGGGGTGTGTAGAAAGTAGATTGTGGTTCATTGGTGGACCACCAAATGCTGGTAGATTGGTGGACTTTGGCTTGATCCTGCAAGGTGAAACTAAACATTCTGGAGCTTGATTGCATACTCAGTATCACTGAGCACAGATTATACACTAACTGTGGAGAGTTCTTGAGCTGTCCTGCTTTAATTTAAAATATATAAGTACACAATGAAAATTCTAGTAATGGGGGGGAGTCAAACCAGACAAAAACTGTAGACAGCCCACCCCAGCTAAGGATAGTCAAGGCTAAGTCACCACTAATAGGAATGCACTCAAGCTTGGTCAAGGTTACTGGATTTTCCACAATGAAGCATTATGTGTTGGGTTCACAAAGAACAGAGCACTGTCATAACACACTTATTAAAAACTGAAAGATCTGCTTTGAGAAGATAAGAGCAGAGTGCTTTAATTAACCTAATGGTCCAGAACCTCATATGCAATTAGAACTAGCCTTCTGTGGGCTGGGAAATAAGGCACTGCTTCAGCTCAATAATTGTGTGTGTGTGTGTGTGTGTTAGAGAGTGGTGGTGGGAAGTGCCTTCAAATTGCAGCTGATTTATGGCCAACCACTCATGGGATTTTCAAGGCAAGAGACAAACAGAAGTGGTTTGCCTTTGCCTTCTTCTGTGTAACAGCCCTGGACTTCCTTGGTGGTCTCCCATCCAAATAATAACCAGGGCCAACCCTGCTTAGCTTCTGAGAGCTGGTGAGATTGGGCTAGCCTGGGCCAGCCAGGTCAGGGTGAGAGAAAGAGAGAGAGAAAGTTTGTGTGCATACATACATACATACATACATACATATATACATACATACATATATATATACATACATATATATATACATACATACATATATATATATATATATATATATATATATATATATATATATATAAAGCAAGGGAAGGATGTGGATGGATGCTATTTTGAGAGCAGTATTAAGCATTTCTTTCCCTAAGATGTGGGTTTCCCAAACTTTTTTGGGCCATAGAGTCTGTGCAGGGTGTCAAGACAGAGACCGTCTTAAGGGAATCTTCCAATCTGTTCCAGCTGAAGCTACACAGTTCCTGGAATTAACTCCATTGTTCTACACAGTTTCTTGATGTCTCCCACCAGCCCCATAGCCAAGAATTTTTTCAGGGGCTAATTAAATTAAAATTAATGCAGGCACAGTGGAGGGGAGGGAAAGCTTAAGCCCCATGAGTGGGGGCGGAAAAGCCACCGCAGCAATGGTGACTTTTTGCTGTCACAGGCTCAAAATGTGGCCAAATCCCACCAAGCACACCAAATACAGCACCCACCACAGCAAGGGCCGGGGCGAAGAGGTGGGAAGGGGAAGGCAGTATTTGAAGGGCTGTCATATAGTGGATGGTACGAAGTTGTTTTCTGTTGCCCCAGAAGGCTGGACCAGACCAGAACCAACAGATTAAAATTAAATCAGAAGAGTTTTCGGCTAAACATTAGGAAGACCTTCCTGACAGAGTGGTTCCTCAGTAGAACAGGCTTCCTTGGGACGTGGTGCAGCCTGGTTCTTCTTGTAGTCTCCTTTGCCACCATCCTCCCCTTTCTTCTCAGCCCAGGCAGGGTCCCCTTGCTTCACCAGGCAACCCAGATGGGGGAATGGACGCTCCAAAGCCCCAGGCTGTACTTGCCTGAGTCTCGCCTTCCCCACCCCACCCCTCCATGAGGGTTGGTAGCAGAGAAGCAGCAGCTGCCACTGCCTCCTTCCTGTCCTTCCATGGCCACCCCCCATAGCCCACCATTTCCTGCCTTACCAAGGAAATCGGAGACGCTGGAAAGAGAAACCAGCCACGGGTGCTGCTGCAGCGACTGCCAGTCTGCCCTGTTGATAGAGGCCATTGCCCTCAGTGCCTCACTGCTGGCTGTGGCCCTGTCTCCCACACTGGCAGATGTTTGGCAAGGTCATCCAGCCAGGCCTGTTAATTAGGCTCACTTAGTTCAGCTGTGGATCTGGTGGGGGGGGGTGCGGTTTGCTCTCACCTAGAAAATTCCATGCACACTGTCCTGTTATTGGTTGAGGAGGTCAGGATGCTATGGCCTGCAGTTTTCTATAAAAGTAGTTAGTGAGAAGTGTTCTCTTTCATTTTACTCTTTGCTCTCCACGCTTCCAAGCAGACACCTGTGTTATGCTCAAGGACTCTTCGCTTCCAGAATCAACTGTGCTGTGTTAGGACTCCAGTAAGAGGTAGCTAGTTAGCTTTTTTGGGTTTTTTGTGCATTTTACTGCCACTGAACTATATGCCTTGTTTTTAAACCTTTTTCTTGAACTTCTTCAATAAATCTTTATTTTACTTTATTGTGTGTACTAGGAATAAGGCCCA
The DNA here is from genome assembly GCA_029375565.1 of Gekko gecko. Taxonomy (NCBI): domain Eukaryota; kingdom Metazoa; phylum Chordata; class Lepidosauria; order Squamata; family Gekkonidae; genus Gekko; species Gekko gecko. The sequence goes on along the minus strand of JAPDNY010000005.1, from coordinate 38,509,183 downwards.
TTGTTGAAATAAATACAACGGACTCTAGAAAGAGGCTCTGGGAGAGTGCCCTGGCTTTGGGCACTCAGTGACAATTTGCTGTGGCAATCTCAGCAGGGTATAATGACAGAGTCCACCATTTTCTCCAGAGGAACTGATCTTTGCTACCTGAAGAGCAGTAGTAATTTTGAGTGATCTCCAGCCCACCCCCAAGATTGGTAACAGAAGTTCCCCAGGAGGGAGTGGCTGGTTTGGAGGGTGGAGTCTATGGCATTGTACCTGTCTGAGGTCCCACCCCTCCTCAACACTCACCCTCTCCAGGTTCGACCCCTCAAATCTCCAGGAATTTCCCAACCTGGAGTTGATAACCCTATCTCCCTCCCAGCCAACCATCAACCTACCTTTAGCTTTCCATCTCCTCCCCCCTCCCTCCTAGAGAGCAGTTGTAATTTTGAGTGATCTCCAGCCCCCACCTGGAGATTGGCAACAATGGTTCCTCATCAGGGAATGGCTGGATTGGAGGGTGGAGTCTAAGGCATCATACCAGTCTGAGGTGCCACCCCTCTTCAAACCTCACCCTCTCCAGGCTCCATCCCTCAAATCTCCAGGAATTGCCCACCTGGAGTTGGCAACTTGATCAGGACTGGGTCCAATGAGTTTTCTCCCAAAGGCCAACATAGGTGTGGAAAGGGCCTTTTACTGACAGAGGAGAAAGTACAGGTGCCAACTCTGATTAGGGAAATACCTGGAGATTTGGGGGGGTGGATCCTGTGGAGGGCAGCATTTGGGGTGTGTGTGGAAGGACTCAGCAGGGTATAATGCTATTATACCCTCCAAAGCAACCATTTTCTCCCGGGGAACTGATCTCTGTCAACTGGAGGTCAATTGTAACAGTGGGAGATCTCCAGTTCCCACCTGGAGATTGGCAACCCTAGGGGAAAGTCAGCCACACAGCGAGGAGTTGAAGAAAATGGTTTGATGGTTGCTGGTCCACCTCATTAGCCAGCCAGCCATGCTGAAGCTAAGCAGAAGAAAGAGCCTTTTTCCATTTATTCTGACAGGAAAGTGGCCATTGGGGAGGGGGTTATGGGCGGGGGAGGGGGTTATGCTGAAAGTCCTTTGTTTTTTTACTTACAGAACCAAGCTTGGCTGCCTACCAACAGCCACTGAGGGGACAGTCCTTCACAGGAGTCAAGAGAACTGTCTTCCTCAGGAGAGAGAGCTGGTCTGCCAGTAAATCTGGCATGCAAATCTGTCTGAAGGGGGAGTGGGTGGGGAAGAGGAGCAGACCCAGCACCCGGCCAATGGCACGCGAGTACTCTTGAGTGGTGGCTGATGGGGCAATGGCTGAGGGAGAGCATTTTACAGCCAATGGGAGCGCATGGCATCATACGAAACCAAAAGATAATTATTATAAGGAGAGATGTTACTTGGGAAGTTGCAGGGACCAGACCCAAATACAGCGTGGTTCCGTTACCACACTAAGGCAGGGTCAACCTTGACACAGGGTCCTGAAAATTTGACAAAGTCCTACCATAGCATTACTTTTAATTCAATAGGTACCCAAATTTATAGTAATGGTTTTGGAATTCTATTTTTGTTTCTTTAAAATCCTTCCCTTTCCCCAAGAAAAATTTCAGAAAACTAACAAAATACTACTTTTGCTTACTATAAAACCTAAGATTTTTTTTTCACATCTCATGCCACATATGATCACTGCTGGGGGTGGGGTGGGGGAGAGCAAAGAGGAATCTGAACTGTGAATATGTATTCTTGCACTGATAGGCAGCCAGAAGATCAACCAGCACTTAGAGGAGCAACTCCCTCCTGCCTAAATTTCCATAAAGCCCCTGTGTGCTGACCCACTGATAAGGGAACATTCCTCAGCACTGTCATGCCTTCTAGGCATACCCCAAAGCTAGCAATGTGTAATCAGCTGGCATTATAGTCCATAGCAGCAGAAACAAAGAGTTTTTCTCCAACCTCATCCTCACCTCTGCAGCAGCAAGTGAAACAGGCAAGTGGTGGCTGCAAAGCAGAGCGTGCTAAGTTGCAGCTGTGTTTATTTGAAGCATCATGGTGCAGGTGGAAAGTGCAGGCTAATAGTGTGATAATGGAGGTGATGAAACAGATGCAGTATTTTGAGAAAATGTGGGTGCAGGTCATTAGGCAGCAATTTGTGCATTATATGCAACACTTTAAATGTTAAGAGACAGACCTTTAAATGGTACAGACAGACAACTGGTTATGGGCAGGTATCTGTAACATAATATATTGCCAATAACGAGCCTGGTGATTATATAAAATAGCTCCTTGGGATGAAGGCAGACCTGTAGGGTGAAGGCAGACCTGGGTACAAAATGTCATGCAAGAAGTCATTCTAAGTCACATGTGGCCAAACTTGCTTAACATAAGAGCCACAGAGAATAGACGTCAGGTGTTTGAGAGCCGCCAGACATGAACAAATATTACACACATGCTTTTATTGGAAAATATGCAGATTTGCTTTTTATTAACATTAAATGAGACTGCCAAAAATAGTAACAAAAGGGGTAAAAGCTGATATTGATAATGATATTTATTTGTCCAATGATATTTATTTGTTTGCTAATGATAGTTAGCTTCCACAGCTGCCCTGCCAAGAGCCACACGATATATGTGAAAGAGCCGCCTGTGGCTCCCGAGCCACAGTTTGGCCACCCCTGTTCTAAGTCGACATTGCTGTTTTCTTCTTGTATCTAATGCCAGCACAAGTGTATGAGAGCCAGCAAGGTGTAGTGGTTAAATGTGGCAGACTCTACTTGGAAAACTAGGTTTGATTCCCCATCTCCTCTACATGAAGCCTGCTGGGTGACCCTGGGCCAGTCACAGTTCTCTCAGAGCTCTCTCTCAGCCCCACCTACTGCACAAGGTGCCTGTTGTGGGGAGAGGAAGGGAAGGCGATTGTAAACCGCTTTAAGACTCCTTAAAGTAGAGAAAAGTGGGGTATAAAAACCTTCTCTTCTTCCATTTCTGTTTGTCAGACATCTCAACTTCGTCACTTTGATTCATGAAAAATAGTCTCCATGCGAGATCCAGGGGAGGAATGCAAAATCTTGCCAGCTATTGCTTAGGGTGAATGTTGCAACCTGTACTGCTGACTTCAGATCCCAGTCTCAGTTATAAAATAGTTGATTATTTCATTGCAGAGCAGTGCTATTATTTATACAGAGCTTGCAGTTGTGGGCTTTATGACTAGGACTGCCAAGTCTTTAAAACAAAATAATAATAATATCAAGATGTAGCCCTTCAAAGTTTTTGTATGTGCTTTTACTCCTCTGTCACCAAGTGATACCATCCGCACATGATATCAGGCTGCTACAGAGCAGGCTGTCCAGAAAGCATCTGTTAAAAACAGAAAACAAGACTTAAAAGTGCATGCAGAGCAGACAGCTCACATGAGTGAGGCTAGCTGCGAACATCGTATCAGGTCTAATGTACAGCAGACATATATGCAGTGTCATAAGGAATTAAACATTTAGAAGTCAGAAAAAATAATTAATTTTACAGATAGTACAGATGGGGAATGCTGAGGCTGAAACATGCCCCAAGGTCTGTTGGTAAATTTACATGCAAAGCAGATTAGTCAGGAAAGTGAGCCAAACCATTGGGTTCTGGTTGAGTTGCACACACATGCAATACAATCAAAGAACTATATAGAGATCAGTTATCTCTTTTACAAAGTGGGAAGCAATGCAACTGACTTTCCCAAATGAATGAAAACCTGGGGGAATGCTCAAGCACAAGCCAGCCAGCCAGATAGATAAGAATGGCGGGGAAAGTGTTGTCAATCTTGGCTGATTTATGGCAACTCCTCATGGGGTTTTCAAGGTAAGAGACATTCAGAGATTGTCTGCCTCTGCATAGTAACCCTGGGCTTCTTTGATAGTCTCCTACCCAAGTACTAACCAGGGCCAACCCTGCTTAGCTTCTGAGATCTGACGAGATTGGGCTAGCCTGGGCTATCCAGGTCAGGGCAGACAGAGAGGAGAGTCCACAAGGAGTGCATGATACGGGCACATACATTTTTCCTTCCTTCTTTGCCTGCTACACGGTCGAGCATTGGTGTAGCAGGGATGTTGAGAAGAAGTTCTCTGCCATTGGCCATGGGATAACACTTTCCCATGCTGTTCAACCTGTCACCATTGCCTGCTGCCATTAATTTACCACTACTGCTGAGATTACAGATGAGGTAAATGAGCTGCCCAGTCACACATTAAGAGAGCTGGCATGAGTTTGCCACTATCCAGTTTTCTCGAACTTGGGTGGTGCAGGATGCATATGGCTAGATCTCATTGCTAGACATACTTATCAGTGCTACTTTCACAAAGCAAATTCACAGAAACCAATTCATAGCTGCACCCTGAGACAAAGAGAAAGGGAACTAGAGTCAAAGAAAATACAGTGCAGTGAAAAGGACCATAGGTTTCTTTGTCTGCACCCTTTCAGTGTAGTGTGAGTTGTTTCAGTTGAATTCCTTTTCCGCTTCCAGTCTTTCTAACGCATTCTGGTAAACAACAGATTTGCTAGCGGTGGGGTTCTTGAATATTTTTGCTTTTTTATATAAAGAAAGATAATTGTTGCAGCTGAAAGTGAGTCTCTCCTTTTAACTTTACCTTTCTTGACCTCTTGTTGCAAATTTAAATCTGCACCTGTCTGTGTGCATCGTAGCACACAGTGTACCAGGCAACTGAGGCCATGTCTACAGAGTGAAGCAAGCCATAAATTGAACCATCTGTGAAGTGAAAGCCCTGCAGACTATACTAATATCAAAGCATTATTGTGGAATCATTAAACTAGTTGTGTGGGTAGAGAAAGGCAGGCCTCTTGGTTTCCAGTTGCCAGGAAATGATGTCATATTCTGAGCAATACCATGAGGGGTCTCCCAAGAGTCAAACCCGCAGACTCTGCTTGCCGTATACTTGATTTATTAGTAATTGAATACTGGTAAATAAAGCTTGCTACAATTTTCAGTGGAAGAATGTTGAATCCATGCTGCTTGCTGTAGATAGGTGGGATTTTTCCTCCTCCCTCTCCTACTTATTATAATTGCCTTCCAAAACAAAAGAGAGCATTTTAGTATATAATTCAGTCCTAATTTTTATACTCTTATTAGCAATATGTATGGCTGGTATGTAGCTGTGGAGAGGAACAGCTCTTTTGTTCCGCAGCAGTTTTGCAGTCTGTTCTTCCAGTCTGTATTTGGAAGCACGTACAGGTCACTTCTTAGCTGTCATCTCCTTTTTTTCTCTGTGACACAAAATGAGTGATATATGAAGCACAGTGGTTGCAAAACAGGGCAAATATTGGCTAGTTCATGAGCAGTCTTGGTCATGCATGGACCAAGTTCAGCTTGTGAAATGGGAAGTTTGCTTCCAGCTGATCAGTGTCTGGAAGAGGTGCCTTCTGCAAGCATAGCAATTGTGTTGCTGAGTTCGTGCGTTTACCTTCATCCATATGAATGAGTATGCAGCACCCATGAGATGTACACACAGGCACATGCATATATACTCATGAAGCTTCCTTACCCTGAATCAGACCCTTGGTCTATCCAGGTCAGTATTGTCTACTCTGAGTCATAGCAGTGGCTCTCCAGGGTCTTAGGTGGAGGTCTTTACCGTCAGCTGCTACTTGATTTTAGCTGGAGATGCTGGCATTGTTGGAGATGTTCTATCATGGAGCCACAGCCTCTTACGTTTTGCGTGAGCTAGCCTTGGAGTAAACTGAGAACTGGAAGTGTTTTTATAGGGCTAAGTAAATTCTCATAGTATTCCATAGGGGGCAGCATATGCAGGTGACTAAAAGGTATGCATTGGGCATGCAAGATACTTTTCTCTGAGCAAATCCACTCAAAGGTCTGTGGTTTAGTAGCTTGGGTAATTAAACTTTAATTTGACAGATTTTGGCATCAGTAAATATTAATGATTAATCATTGTTATGCCCTCTGAATCCTAGTAAATTATGAATGATTTTAAAAGTATACTGGATGAGCTAGATTATATTTTAAGTATTATTTTTTCAAAGGGCCTTGGCAAAATGGAAGAACCTGGCTACTCAAGGGTAATGCTGTAATAAATGATATTGAGTACTTAATTGAAATGTTCATTGAATCAATATTGTTTCCAAACTGTCTCTGATTGAACACTATAGCCAGTGCCTGTTGATAAAAGTTCAGGTAGCCAAACAGGTGAACAGCATTGACTTGCTTCAGTGCCTGTGATCCAAAACAACAGTCAAGTTTAATTTTTAGTGACATTTCCAGAACACATAAGACCACAGTATATTTTTTGAAACCTTAGAAAACTCAAATATTTAACTTAAGTGTGTATATGTATGTGTAAATGTTTCTGTGTTTTATTTATCTCCTTGCCTCTTCCTTTCTTCTTCTTATAACCACTGAAAGTATAAGATTAGAATTGTAAGCTGTTTGCCGCACGGGCCTTTCCCTTGATTTCATGTTCTTTAGTGCTGTTCTTACTTATGGGTTTATATCTAAATAATAATAGTTTGGTGTAGTGGTTAGGAGCTTAGACTCTAATCAGGGAGGACCGGGTTTGATTCCCCACTTCTCCTCATACAGCTGCTGGTATGTCCTTGAGTCAGTTACAAGTTCTTTCACAGCTGTTCTCTCATGAGCAGTTCTGGAAAGAGCTCTCTCAGCCCCACCTACCTCACAGGGTGTCTGTTGCAGGGAGGGGAAGGGAAAAGAGATTGTAAGCTGCTCTGAGAGTCCTTCAGGTAATGAAGGGCAAGTTATCAATCCAATCTCCTCCTGCTCTTCTTCCTTTCCCTCCTCTTCTTACTCTTCCTCCTCCTCCCCCCTCCTCTGCCCTGACCAGTTGCCCAACTTGGCCACAAAGGAGAGAGGCAGTAAGAGACTGTCCCTTATTAGCCCCACTTGCTTCTTTAATATATAGTCCAGAACGTGGTGATTGGGCAGCTCAGTCTGAGTGCTGGTGTGGGTGATGTGGGAATGATGCCCATGTAACTTAATTTACATTGCTCTTCTCAACAGAAAAAAAGACTCAACTCAAGGAGGCTAGAGCATAGTGAGTGCTTGCCTGGCTGTGATTTCTTGATACCAAGGGGCAGTTGTAAGGCATATGCTAAAGCTGATGGGATCTGGGCCTCATCAGTGCCTAGAACCCAACGTAGGCTGTGTTGAATTCCGTGATGGAAGAAAAAGTGTATAACTGGTAAATAAATATATACCTTTCCATTTAATGATGCACACAAGCATCACAAGGTGTAATTACATTTCTGCAATTCATTATAAAACAGAATGCAGTGAAAAAGAGTTATCTGCCGATATTCTCCCTCTGAGAGAAGAACATCTTGTTGGATGTTTCCCACCCTATTTGTAGAGAGGCAGGAACTAATCTTTCCACTTCTTGTCACTTTGGTGGGACATGCCCTTCAATCCAGTTCTGTTCCTGCCTCAGTAGGGAGAGCAGCATGATTTTGGTTCTCATGCCTATTTTATAGAATCATAGAATGTTAGAGTTGGAAGGGACCTTGCAGGTCATCTAGTCCAACCTCCTGCACTCTGCAGGAGCATAGCCAAAAGATAGCCCTACAACATACCTGAAAGATGGTCATCCAGCCTCTGCTTGAAAATGACCAGTGAAGGAGCATCGACCACTTCCCGAGGCAGTCTGTTCCACTGCTCAACCACTCTTACCACTCTCAGGAGGTTTCGCTTGATATCCAGCTGGTAACAACTCCTTTGTAATTTCCACCCGTTAGATCTAGTCTTGCAATCCGGAGCAAGAGAGAACAAATCTGCTCCAGCTTCTACATGACAGCCCTTCAAATATTTGAAGACTGTAATCTGCTCCAGCTTCTACATGACAGCCCTTCAAATATTTGAAGACTGCAATCATGTCCCCTCTAAGCCTTCTCTTTCTCCCCTGAGAGGAGGACATCTTGCTGGGTGTTTCCCACCCTATCCTTAGGGAGGCAGGAACAAACTTGACTTCCTGTCCTCTCGGTGGGACACTCCCCTCAGCTTCAGTTTAGTTCCTGCCTCGTTAGGGAGAGCAGCACAGCATTGGCACTTGTGCTTCTTCAAAGCTTATTTCCTTTTTTCTTCGATCCTTTTCCCTGCTACTTTCCCCTTTCAAATCTAACTTACCCCCTGCTGTTTTTTCTGTGCCTTAATCCTTTAACTGCTTTCCAAAGCCTATCATTCAGTCCTCCTCCTCCCCCCCCTCCGAAGTCCCGACGGGGGCATGTCGGCCAGGGACGACTCGGATGAGTTTTTCTCAGAGAACGAGACGGGGGAGAGCTTAATTGCGGCTCATCAAGCTCCTAAGAAATTGAGCACAATAGCCTCAATGCCGACCGCCGCGGCAAGCGCTTCGGCGCGAAAAGGCTCTGGCGCGAAAAGCGGCCCCATTCTCCCGTCGTGGAGCACGATGCGGGCGCCATTTTAAATGCCGCGGCAAAGCAAGCTCATTTACAACAGGAGTCACAAGGCTGCGGGCGGCTCTCGCCACTCCAATAAGCCATAATTCAGCGCCAAATGTCACGGAACAAGTGACTGGGACAAGTCCCCTTCTTGAGCCAAAAGCTATAAGCGGTACCAATCTCTCTGCAGACCTACTCGTGAGTAAACCAGATAACCGCGGGAATGTCTTATTGACCCCAGAAGTCATGCGCTTTTTTAGAAACATGGTGCGGGAGGAGCTGGCTGAATCAGGCAGATTTCATGAGATTAGCAAACAGGCTGACCCTATTGTCTCCCAAATCAACCCCCGGGGGGATTCCTATTCTGATTGTCCCGATTGCTCTGAAGAGATCTCACCTCGCTGGCCTACAAAGGCAGCTAGAAAAACCCATCATTGTGTAACAGGAGCCGAGGCTCAATGGGATGAATCTCAGTCAGGCGACAGCGCCGTTGTAGAAAGGGAGGAGGGAGAATTTCTTTCTGATGAAGAGGAACGTGAAGAGGAAATGGAGGTCCCTGACACTTCCATGCGTTTCTTTAAGCCAGAAAACTATACATATCTATTAAAAAAGACCCTCTCTGCTTTAGACTTAATTCCAAAAATAAATACAGATAACCCTCCCCCTCCTGATTCTCAGGATGGCCTCAGACCTAGAGGCAACAAAGACTATTTCCCAAGAAGCCCAAGCTTTGAAAAAGTCTTTCCCTTTCCTGAATATTTAGAAAAACAATTAGTTAAAGAATGGGCCAAGCCTATGGCTAATAAAAACTGTCCTGCAAATGTCAGAAATTTGTATGCGCTGCCTAACTTTACAGACAAGCTCTTGCAGGTACCCCCGGTGGACGCCCCAATTACAGCCCTGCAGACATCAGGACTTCTCTCTGAAGAGGGCGAAGGATCAGTTCGAGATGCCATGGACAAAAAAGCAGAGTTTGCGCTTCGCAAGGCTCATGAGGCTACAGCAATGGCCATTAGAGCGGCAGCCACGGCTACTATTGTGGCTAGGGCATCCATTGCGTGGTCAAAAAAGATGGCTCAACTGATCCCAGATTCCAACAAACGCTTAGCTGAGGGAGCGAATAGGCTCCTTCAGGCTTCTTCCTTTTCAGCTGATGCCACCCTAGACTCGATGATCTTCTCCTCCAGAGCATTAGCCTCCATGGTGGCTGCTAGAAGAACCCTATGGCTCAGAGCCTGGCGTGCGGACCTACGAGCCAAGGGTATAGTTACGGCTTACCCCTTTCAAGGCAACCGCCTATTCGGCGATTCTCTAGATAAGATTCTCATAGAGACCAAAGATAAAAAGAAGGCTATGCCACGGTATCTGGGCACCTCTGACCGCAGAGGCACCGGAAATTATTCCTTTCGTGGCCCCAGAACCTTCTTTAGATCCTACAGAGATGGCAGAAGACAATCCTGGGGAACTTCTCGAAGCAGTTTCAGAAGAAATCCCTTCCATAACAGGACAGGTGGTCATTTCTCACCCAGAGATGACAAGTCCAATCGGGGGAACAAGAACCCCTCCGCATGACTACCACCAAATTCGAGTAGGAGGGCGGCTGCTAGACTTTCATCAGACATGGCTGCACACTCAAGCAGACGCCTGGTCCTTAGAGATTACAGGAAGGGGATATTCCATAGAATTCCGATCCAAACCTCCAAATCGTTACATCCCCTCTCCACTTCAAAAAGATCGGATCAAATTACAAAGAACATTAGAAGCAGTCAATCACTTGTACGACATTGCTGCAATAGAACCTGTACCTCCCGAGCAGCAAGGCCAGGGAGTATACTCAATTTTCTTCACCGTCCCCAAAAGGAACGGATCATGGAGAGCCATCCTAGACTTAAAGTTTCTGAACAGATTCGTACGCCTCAAACGTTTCAGGATGGAGACTCTACGATCCGTAGCAGAGGCTTTGCAACCAGGGGAGTACCTCACCTCGATAGATCTCCAAGAAGCCTATCTCCATGTTCCCATCTTCGTAGGTCACAGAAAGTTCCTACGATTTTGTGTCCAAAACCAGCATTGGCAATTCAGAGCCCTGCCATTCGGCCTTTCTACTGCCCCCAGGGTTTTCTCAAAGTTACTGATCCACCCCGTGATCCTACTCAGAAAAAGAGGGATACATGTTCATCCCTATCTAGACGATCTCCTGATCCGATCAGATTCTCTCGCCAGCGCTGTACAAGACACCGAATCTACAATTCATTGCCTCCGAGCTCATGGGTTCATCGTAAACCTGCAAAAGAGCTGCCTGACCCCATCTCGTTCCCTTCAACATCTGGGAGTAATTCTGGATACATCCCACAAGAAGATGTTCCTACCCAAATCCAAGGCAGACACGATCAGAGATCTCTCATTACAGATCCTCAGGAGCAAGCGGTCTCAACTCATGACGCTGGCAAAATTAATGGGGCTTTTCGTTTCATGCATAGACACTGTCACCTGGGCCCGACTTCATTCCAGACCACTTCAACGGCTACTACGTCCCTTTCAACTCAGAATCATGAACCGCGACAATGTCTTAATCGATCTCACTCACACGGCCCGGTCCAGCCTGAGGTGGTGGACAAAGACCTCCAATCTGCTCAAAGGTCGCTCCTTCTGCATATCCAATTACAAGCAGGTACTGACAGACGCCAGTCTCCAAGGATGGGGGCAGTCCTCCTAAACGTCCCAACACAAGGGATGTGGTCGGCTCAGGAGAGCAGACTTCCGATAAACGTGCTGGAACTCAGAGCAGTCAGGCTAGCGTTAATCCGGTTCCAACACCTACTATCGGGTCACCACGTTTTAGTCAGAACGGACAATATAGCCACCAGGGCATATATAAACAACCAGGGCGGCTCAAGATCAGAACGTCTTCGCAAGGAAGCTGTCCATCTCTTTCAATGGGCAGAGAACAATTTAGCCTCCATCAGGGCAGAACACATACAGGGTTCTCTGAATCTACAAGCCGACTGGCTCAGTCGACGCCAGATCCAGGAAGCCGAGTGGTCTCTGAAACGGGATCTGTTTCTACTTATAGTCGAGAAGTTCGGCCTCCCGCTAGTGGACCTCTTTGCATCTCCACTCAATTCCCAGCTACCCAGGTTTTTCACGAGATTTTACCATCATCGAGCCGAAGCGACGGACGCTCTTACGTCGGAGTGGCCTCAGGGGCTGATGTTTGCCTTCCCGCCTCTACCAGTTATTCCGAAATTCCTCCGCAAACTCAAAGAACAAAGGGCCGAAGTGATCCTGGTGGCACCATATTGGCCTCGAAGACCGTGGTTTTCGGAGATCCAGCGCCTGACACTGCTTCCTCACTTGAGTCTACCAATCTCTCCAGACATGTTAGTGCAAGGCCCGATTTGGCATCCAGATCCAGGGTGGCTACAACTGACCGCCTGGCGATTGAGCGGGAAACCTTGCTCAAACGTGGTTACTCAGAGAAGGTAACAGACACGATCCTAGCTTCCAGAAGGAATTCCACTTGCCGTATTTATAATACCAGCTGGAAGGCCTTCGTTAGATGGGCGAACAGAAAATCCGTGAATCCTCTGAAGCCAAAACTTAAGAACATGCTCGCGTTCCTCCAAGATGGCCATGATTCAGGGCTTAAGGCGGCTACCCTCCGGAGACAGGTCGCAGCTCTGTCAACGGTTCTACCGCTATTTAAAGGCTGGACTCTCTCTCGTCATCCCCATGTTCGACGTTTCTTGAAGGGAGCGGCAGCTACTGACCCTCCAGTCGTCCACAGGTTTCCGACTTGGAGACTTAACTTGGTTCTGTCTGCCTTAACCAAACCTCCTTTCGAGCCCATCAAAGATGTTCCACTCCGTTGGCTCCGAATGAAGACTCTGTTCTTAGTGGCAGTGACCTCGGCTCGAAGGGTATCAGAACTAGGAGCGTTGTCAGCCAACCCTCGTTTCTGTGTATTCCACAAAGAGAAGGTCGTCTTAATTCCGGACCCGACCTTTAGACCTAAGGTAAATTCTTACTTCCATAGGTCCCAGGAAATTTGTCTTCCCTCTTTTTGCCCAAATCCGAGTCACTCACAGGAACGTTTATGGCATACTCTCGATGTCCGCAGAGCATTGAAGGCGTTCCTTCATCGTACTAAAGACTTTAGGAAATCGGAGTCGCTATTTATCTCGATCTCTCCACCTAACAAGGGACACAAAATGTCCACCTCGACAATCAGTTCCACACTAAAATTATGCATCACAGAAGCTTACAAATCCCAGAAGGTGGTACCTCCAGCCGGCATCACAGCACATTCCATTCGTAGTGCTGCTACCTCTGCAGCATTTGCTAATCGTGCATCGGTGTCTGAGATTTGCAGGGCAGCTACGTGGTCATCGGCCTCTACCTTTATTAAACACTACAGAATCAACATCTTCGACTCAGCGGACGCCGCCTTCGGTCGGAGAGTGTTACAACAGGTTCTGGAGGATTAGACGATGACCCACCCAATCTATGTCACTGCTCTAGGAGATCCCAGCAAGATGTCCTCCTCTCAGGGGAGAACGGGCCATTGGTACTTACCCGTGAAGGGCCCTTCTCCTCTGAGATTAAGGAGGACATCTTGGGCCCTCCCGAATTCATCGTCTTATCCTCCTGGTTCTTGGACCCTGACTTCAATTCCTGTGACTCTTCCTGATTGTTATTCTTGTTCTGACTGTTGATATTGTGCCTCTGTCTTCCTGTTCCTCTTGTTAAAGCTGTGCAAGTGTTATCACGTTGTAGATTCATATTTTTCTTAGTTATATCCTAGTTTTTCTTAGCTCTTACTGCTATTCGGAGTTCCTAAACTGAAGCTGAGGGGAGTGTCCCACCGAGAGGACAGGAAGTCAAGTTTGTTCCTGCCTCCCTAAGGATAGGGTGGGAAACACCCAGCAAGATGTCCTCCTTAATCTCAGAGGAGAAGGGCCCTTCACGGGTAAGTACCAATGGCCCGTTCCCAGGCTAAACATACCCAACTCTTTCAGGCTTTTCTCATAAGACTTGGATTCCAACCCTCTCACCATCCTGGTTGCCCTCTTCTGGACACGCTCAAGCTTGTCAACATTCTTCCTAAAATGTGGTGCCCAAAACTGGACACAGTACTCCAGGTGAGGCCTGACCATAGCAGAATAGAGCAGAACTACCACCGCCTGTGATCTGGACACAATGCTTCTGTTAATGCATTAGCTTTCTTCACAGCCACATCGCGCTGCAGGCTCATGTTGAGCTTGTGATCAACCAGAACACCTACATCCCTTTCACATGTGCTGCTGTCGAGCCAGTCCCTCCCATTCTATATCTGTGCCTTCGATTTTTTGTACCTAAGTGTAGGATTTTGCACTTATCTCTATTGAAATTCATTTTATTTGTCTCAGCCCACTGTTCCAGCCCATCTGGATCATTTTCAATCTTGACTCTGTCTTCTTTAGAATTAGGAATCCCATCCAGCTTTGTGTCATCTGCAAATCTGATAAGCATCCCCTCTACGTCTTCCTCCAGGTCATTTATAAAAACATTGAACAACACCAGTCCCAGGACTGAGCCCTGTGGCACTCCACTCAAGACCTCCCTCCATGTAGATGCAGAGCCATTTACGAGCGCTCGTTTGTCTAATTTCTTTTTCCTTTCAGCCTCAGTCCTCCTCCATTCCTCTTCACTATTTTCTCTTCCTCCTCCCGGTTCCCCCTCACCTGCCCTTCACCACCTTTCCTTGCCTTCTGCCTTCTCTCCTCCAACCTCCTTTCCTCCCCGATGCTCCAGCTGGAGCATGTCAGACCAAGACGGCTCCAACATTTTTCTCTCGGAGGAAGAGCTGGAAGCCTCCCTTGCCACCGCCAAAACCAAGCCACCTCAGGGGCAGTCCAGAGCTGCAATCCCTGCTGCTCCCGGGAACCAAACCACGCAGAAAGAAAAGCATGCAAAAAAGCAGCCTCACCCTTCGCCCATGGTGCTTGGCACAGGTGCCATTTTGGATCACCCTTCGGAGGCCCTTAGAGTGGGAGACGACTGTGGAGTGGCTGTGCCTGCTTCCACCAGCCAGACCATGGACACTGATGATGGGCATCATATCCCTAATGCCCAAATTAAGACAGCAGAGGTCCCTGGAGTTGCAGAGCCACAGCCGGGTCTACTCGGGTGGGAATGCCTTACTGTAGTCAGAGCTCATGCAATTTCTAAGGCAAGCCATGAGGGAAGAAATATCAAACTACTGCTAAAAAATCCTTGTGGGGGATAGCTCCCAATCCACCCCCCCCAACCCAATGAGGCTACTACTAAAGCAGCCAGGAAATACCATTAATCTGGCACACAGGACTACCCACATTGAGATCCCTTAGAGGATGAGAACAGTGTGATGGAGTAAAGGAGGAAAGGGAATTTCTATCAGATGAGGAGGAGGAATTAGAGGTTCCAGAAACATCTATGCAATTTTTTAAACCCAAAGACTACCAGTATCTTCTTACTAAGAACCTGGCTGCCTTAGAGCTACAGACAAAACCCCCAGCAGAAGAACCTAGTCATTCCACTCCCTCAGATGACTCCAGGCCAAGAGGGAGCAAGGAATATTTTCCCAGGACCCCTGGGACAGAGAGCGTTTCTCCATTTCCTAAGTTTCTGGAGAAACAGCTTAAGAATGAGTGGACTAAACCCATGGCTAATAAACATTGTCCTCCCAACGTTAAGAAATTATATGCTTACCAGTCTTTACCAATAAGTTCCTACAGCCCCCCCTGGTGGATGCCCTGGTAACAGTACTTCCGACATGGTTTGCTTTCTGAAGTTGGGATCAGCACAGTGAAGGACAGCCTGGATAAGAAGGCAGAATTTGCCTTAAGGAAGGCTCATGGGGCTACTACAATAGCCATCAAAGCATCAGCCACTGCTACCACCGTGACAAGGGCAGCAATAGCCTGGTCTAGGAAGCTCGTCCAACTCATCCCCAATTCTAACAGATGTTTGGCTGAAGGTGCAAACAGACTACTGAAAGCATCCTCCTTCTCTGCAGATGCCACTCTAGATGTGATGATCTTCTCACTCAGAGCATTAGCCTCCACCATAGCTGCCAGAAGAATGCTCTGGCTTAGAGTGTGGCAAGTGGATCTTCATGTCAAAGCCATTGTCACAGCTTACCCATTCCAGGGCGACTACTAGTGTGGGGATGCCCTGGATAAGATCCTCATTGAAGCCAAATAGAAGAAAAAGGCAATGCCCAAATCCTTGGGTAGATCAAAAAGAAGAGGTTCAGGTAACTGTTCCTTTCATACCCAGAGTCTCCTTCTGAGGCTCAACAGGGACAATAGAAGATAATCCTGGGGGGCATTCAGACAGACTTTCCCCAGCATGAAAGATAAATCCAGACAGGACAACAAACCCTCAAAGGCTACAAGTCAGCTCCAGGGGGGGGACATTTGCTGCTGTTCCAGCAAAAACGGATCAATTCAAACACAGACAACTGGTCTCGGGAGTCACCGCCAAGGGTTACTCTATCAAGACCTCCAGACCGTTCTGTCCCTTCACCAGCACTAAAGAACCCGACCAAACTCCACAGGACCCTAGATGGCATTCAACATCTATCCAGTATTCTGGCCATAGAGCCGGTCCTTCTCCTCAAGAGAAAGCAGGGCGACTATTCGATTTTCTTCACTGTCCCAAAGAGGAACGGAAGTTGGAGAGCCATGTTGAACTTGAAATACCTAAACCAGTTTGTGAAGTTACATTTCTTCTGCATGGAAACCCTAAGGTCCATTTCAGAGTCTCTTCAACCAGGGGAGCTCCTGACTTCAGTGGATTTGACCAAAACATACCTCCACGTTCCCATCTTCCGGGGTCACAGATGGTTCGCTTCTGCGTGCAAGGTCAACATTGGCAGTTCAGAGCCCTGTCCTTTGTTTTTTCAAGTGCCCCAAGGCTGTTTTCAAAAATCCTCATACACCCTATCGTCTTACTGCAGGAGCAGGGAATACACATTCATCCCTAACTAGACGACCTTTTGATTTGCTCCAGCTCAGAGGCCAAGGACACGGAAGTCACCATCCAGTGTTTGCAGTCTCACAGGTTCCTTGTGAATATTCAAAAAAATTGTCTGACTCTCTCTCAATTGATTGAACACTTAGGTGTGATTCTGGACACATTTCAGAACAGTATGATCCTTCCAAAACCCAAGGCGGGAAAGATCTGCTCTTTCTCTCTCTCTCAACAGATTATCAAGAGCAAACAGCCCTTGTTGATGACCCTAGCCCTGCTAATGGGACAATTTATATCCTGTGTCAACTCGATGCAATGGGCCTGCCTACACACGAGAACCCTGCAACAGTTTCTACGACCCTTCCAATCCAGAATTATGAAAAAGGTGGATTTTCCTGTCAAAGTCCCTCTCAAAGTGAAGATCAGTCTGGTCTGGTGGACCAAAGCAAGGAATCTTCTGCAAGGTCTCATTTACTACATCATGGACTGGAGACAGATAATCACAGATGCCTGCCTACAAGGCTGGGGCGCAGTCTATCTGAATACACCAGCTCAGGGTCTATGGTCCAGGGAGGACAAGAAACTGCTTATCAGCCTCCTAGAACTCAGGGCCATTTGCCTAGCCCTTCTGTACTTCTTTCCACAGATCTCTGTCCATCACGTCCTTATCAGGACAGACAATATATCTGCCAAGGCATACATAAACAGATAGGGGGTTCCAAGTCCTTGCTGTTTCATAGGGAAGCCTCCAAGTTGCTACTGTGGGCAGAACACAATGTAGCCTCCATCAAGATGGAACACATAAAGGGCACTCTGAACACTAGTGCAGACTGGCTTAGTCAGTGGCAAATACAGGAAGGGGAATGGTCCCTAAAAATGGACTTATTTGAACTCATTGTGCTTCACTTTGGCCTCTCAGCAGTGGACCTGTTCGCCTCCCCAGAGAATCACAAGGTGCAAAGGTTCTTCACCAAGTTTCACTACCGCAGAGCAGAGGTGACAGATGCACTAGTGTCCCAGTGGCTGCTGGAACTTAGGTTTGCATGTCCTCTGACCCCAGTGCTTCCAAAACTCCTGAGGAAGGTCTGAGAGCAGGAAGCGAAAATCATAGTGGTGGCTCCATATTGGCCGAGGAGGCCATGGTTCTCAGAGCTCCAGAATCTCACCTTCCAGCCACCACTCCCACTGCTGATGTCTCCAGACATGCTAACTCAGGGGCCTATCTGGCACCCAGACCCAGGCTGGCTCCATTTGACCACATGGCAATTGAGTGGGAAAAACTCCTCAGACTAGGCTATTCTGAAAAGGTAAGCAACGCCATGCTGGCCTCCAGAAGGCAGTCCACCAGCCAGATTTACAATACCACGGAAGGCATTTGTCAGGTGGGCCAGAAGAAAGGGTATAGATCCACTGAAACTGCATATAAGGAGTGGTCTGACCTTTTTGCAGGATGGCCATGATACTGGTTTGAAGCCTCCACACTCAAACATCAGGTGGCAGCCCTTCCTACATTCAACAGCTGGGGACTCTCCAGACACCCTCAGGTCCATCAGTTCCTAAAAGGGGCAGCTCTTCAGGACCCTCCTATTTCTCCTAGATTTCCCATTTGGAGACTGAATGTGGTGCTTAATGCCTTGGCCAGACCCTCTTTCGAGCCCATCAAGGAATTTCCCCTGAAGTGGTTATGAATGAAGATGTTATTTCTGGTTGCAGTGACTTTAGCCAGGAGGATGTCAGAACTTGGAGCTCTTTCAGCTAATCCACAGCTCTGCATGTTCTATAAGGACAAGGTAGTGCTCACTATAGACCCCACCTTCCAGCCTAAGGTAAACTCTTGTTTCCACAGATCGCAGTTCTGCTTGCTGTCTTTTTGCCCGAATCCAGTTCATCCCAAGGAATGGATCTGGCAGTCTTTGGATGTGCAACATGCCCTGAAGACATTCCTTAATTGAACTAGCAACTTCAGGAAGATGGAGTCATTATTCATCTCTGTCTCCCCTCCTAACAAGGGACTTAAAATATCCAAGGCCACTATTAGTTCTACTCTCAAGGCCTGCATTGTGGAAGCTCAGAGGGCTCAAAAGCTGGTGTCTCCTTTGGGAATCACTACTCACTCTATTCAGAGTGCAGCAACAAACACAACTTTGGCAAGCCATGCCACACTGGATGAAATATGTAAAGCAGTCGTGTGGTTGTCAGTCTCTATGTTTATTAGACACTATTAGATAACTGTCTATGACTCAGCTGATGCAGCCTCTGGCCGAAGGGTTCTACAGCACATTCTGACAGACAAAGATGATGACCCACCCAACAAATGAGGACACTGCAATGGGAAGTCCCATCAAGATATCCTCCTCTCAGAGGGAGAAAGGGCTATTGCGTACTTATCATGAAAGGTCCTTCTGCTCTGAGATAAGGAGTACATCTCGGCCCTCCCCTGTCATCGTCTAGCTGCTTCATTCTTCTGTTTCTATCCTTCAGCAGTGTACTCTTTCCTGTTTCTGTTTTTTCTCCTGTTCGTATTATGCTGTTTTTACTGTTCAGCCAGTTTATGGCTCACTTGTTTATGGTTTACAGTTATCTACTGCTTCTGGGAGTTCCAGAACTGGATTGAAGGGCATGTCCCATTGAGAGGACTGGAAGTGGAAAGATTGGTTCCTACCACCCTACAGATAGGGTGGGAAACAAGCATCAAGATGTCCTCCTTATCTCAGAAGGGAAGGACCCTTCATGGTAAGTACCCAATGGCCCTTTCTGCAAAATGTAATCTATGTTAGGAAGAGCTTCTTTAGAATCTTCAGTATTGAGGCTTGCAAATTGCACATTTGTTTGTAGGAAAACATATGGTTAACATGATTCTCATCCTATTGCTAGTCATAACATTTATTGAAGTCATATAACTTCTCAGTAACTTTTAAAGCTGTGCATTATGTAGATTCACTTAATAAAGGTATCAAATAATAGTGGTTGGCCTTATTGTGGTAACAAAAGTAGCAATGCCAGGCCACCTACCAGCAATGTAGGGATCCCTTTCTACTCAAGAGACTCCCAAGCAGTCATAGTAAATGAACTCTTTTTTTTGCCTGTCTTCACTGTGGAAGAGGAGAAGTGCTTGCCCACTCCAGAAACACCGATTTTGGGAGAGGATTTGAAAGACCTGAATCAGATTGTGGTGACAAGAGAGGAAGTCCTCTGATTGATGGACAATTTAAAAACTAATAAATCACCAGGCCTGGATGGCATTCAACCGAGAGTTCTGAAAGAACTCAAATGTGAACTTGTGGATCTCCTGACAAAAATATGTAATCTTTCTTTAAAATCTGCCTCCATTCCTGAGGACTGGAAGGTAGCTAATGTCACTCCCATCTTTAAAAAGGGCTCCAGGGGAGATCCAGGAAATTACAGGCCAGTCAGTCTGACATCAATACCGGGTAAGTTGGTGGAAACTGTTCTTAAGGAAAGAATTAGTAGGCACATTGATGAACAAAAACTATTGAGGCAGACTCAGCATGGGTTCTGTAAGGGAAGATCTTGTCTCACTAACCTGTTAGTGTTTTTTGAGGGAGTGAACAAACATGTGGACAAGGGGGACCCAACAGATATTATTTACCTTGACTTCCAGAAAGCTTTTGATACAGTTCCTCATCAAAGGCTCCTAAGTAAGCTCAATAGTCATGGGATAAAAGGACAAGTCCTCTTGTGGATCAAAAACTGGCTTATAAATAGAAAACAGAGAGTGAGTATAAATGGGAAACTTTCTCAGTGGAGGGTGGTAAGCAGTGGGGTACCACAGGGATCAGTACTCGGTCCGATGCTTTTTAACTTGTTTATTAACGATTTGGAATTGGGAGTAAGCAGTGAAGTGGCTAAATTTGCAGATGACACGAAGTTGTTCCGGGTGGTGAAAACCAGGGAGGATTGTGAGGCACTCCAAAGGGATCTGTCGAGGATGGGTGAGTGGGCGTCAACGTGGCAAATGGGGTTCAATGTGGCCAAGTGCAAAGTGATGCACATTGGAGCCAAAAATCCTAAATATAAATACACGTTGATGGGGTCTGAACAGGCAGAAACGGACCAAGAGAGAGATCTTGGAGTCATAGTAGACAACTCAATGAAAATGTCTAGACAGTGTGTAGCTGCAATAAAGAAGGCCAACGTTATGCTGGGGATTATTAGGAAGGGAATTGAAAACAAATCAGCCAGTATCATAATGCCCCTGTATAAATCATTGGTGTGACCTCATTTGGAATACTGTGTACAGTTCTGGTTGCCACATCTCAAAAAGGATATTATAGCATTGGAAAAAGTGCAGAGAAGGGCAACTAGAATGATAAAAGGGTTGGAACACCTTCCCTATGAAGAAAGGTTAAAATGCTTGGGGCTCTTTAGCTTGGAGAAACGATGGCTGAGGGGTGACATGATCGAGGTTTATAAGATTATGAATGGGATTGAGCAGATTGAGAAAGAAGTACTTTTCTCCCTTTCTCACAATACAAGAACTCGTGGGCACTCCATGAAATTTCTGAGCAGTCGGGTTAGAACAGATAAAAGGAAATACTTCTTCACCCAAAGAGTGATTAACATATGGAATTCACTGTCACAGGAGGTGGTGGCAGCTACAAGCATGGACAGTTTCAAGAGGGAATTAGATAAACATATGGAGCAGAAGTCCATCAGTGGCTATTAGCCACAGGGTATAGATGGGAACTCTCAGTCTGGGGCAGGTGATGCACTCTATTCTTGGTGCTGGAGGGGGCAGCAGTGGGAGGGCTTCTAGTGTCCTGACCCCACTGCTGGACCTCCTGATGGCACCTGGTATATTTTGGCCACTGTGTGCCAGAGTGTTGGACTAGATGGGCCATTGGCCTGATTCAGCATTGGCTTCTCTTATGTTCTTATGTTCTAACTCCCCATGCCCCCTTAAAGCCTTTATTCAATGAGAGCTAAAATGTTCCAGAATACTGAGTGGAACTGGTTGTCTTTAAAAAGAGATTCACTCTACTCAGGTCTCCAATAGCTCAGAAAATCCCACATACATAGGTGCCAGCAAGTGGCAACCAACTAATGGTGACCCCTTCAAGGGGCTTTCAAGGCAAGTGAAAACTAAAAGTGGTTCACCATTGCCTTCCTCTGCAGACTCCTCCTTGGTGGTCTCCCATCTAAGTACCGACCTTGCTTAGTTTCCAAGGTCTGACAAAACCATGCTGCCTTCCCCTCCCAGAAGATCCTAGAAGAGGCTATATTGACATGTGAGAAGTGGTTTACCAAGTTGTCTCCTGGCTGCAATTTCTCATGGGCCATTTCTTTTGTAAATCAGAACAAGTATCTCAGTTGTTATAGCCCAGATGCTTAAATTTCATTTCCTTATGTTTTCCTTTGCTTTTGTTAAACAGATTCTACAATAATCCCAGTGATATCACTAAGTTTATTTAATTGGATTTGCTTTCTTTTAGCAATTTAGAATAATTTTGAGTTTACAAATATGGAGAAGAAAGATAAAATGGAGGAGGTCTGCCTTCATTAAGTTTGTCTCTTTTTTTGTGAAAAGTCTTCTGGAGACTCAGCTGAAAAGTAGAGTTCAGACACAATAAATGGAAAGCCAAACAAGCTCCAGGGCTCGCCAGACATTTACAGGATTTAATTTTGTTGCTGCCTGTGCGTTGCACCCAATTGATCATTGAGATTTGTTAGTCTGTTAAATTCTCAGGCTTTTGTCCCTAAAATGGATCTTTCTGTATTGATTATCTGTCCAGGAATCTTCTGCACCTTGGCCTTGGAATTTATCTGCATTGGATTCTAATTTTTGACTACCCTCTCCATTTGGTCCTGGACTTCTGTGCCTGTCCCTGTATGAACAAACAGAGCATCCAGGAATGGATCCTTTGCTTGCAGAGAAACTATCTCCCAAGCACACAAGTTTCTTGTAATCCCAGGTGTCACTGATGAACCCTTATATGTTTTCAAGTAAAATCAGGATTCCTAGAACACAGTTCAAAACACACTGCTCTGAAGTGCTGTTTATATAAACCATTTTAGGCTGCTTTTTCAAAGGTTAGATGCTGGAAATGTCAAGGCCAAAAAGTGTGCCTTGCAGCCATTTCTGGTCCCCATTTTTCATGGTTTTCTCTTCAACTGGTGGTTCAGACTAATGGCATAATTGATGGCTTTTAGAGAAAGAGTCTGTCTAGACATTATGGCTTGGATCCTGCTAAACACTTCTGCTAATGGAAGGGATTTCTGTCTAGAAAGTGTGACTTCCTGGCCTTCCCCTCCTGCTGCAGCTCAAAATTTCCCTCGGCATGACTGTTACTAGGGTAGGGGACCCCTGAAACAGCATGAGGGGGAAGACTGAAGGTCTGTAGCAAAAGGGGGGGGGAATCCAGGAAAATCTCTTTCCATCAGCCTGTATTTGCCACATATAGCAGCATCCCCATGAAAATTTTCCCACACCTAGCCATACTGTACAGCTTGTATGAAAATGAAAGCCATCATGAAATGGGATCATTGAACATCTTTTGGCATGGATTAATGGTGGAGGAATTTAATAACGTGATGTTCAGTGAATGCAGCAAGCTGCATTCAGTGCACTTTTCTGTGACAAAGAGCTAGCTCTCTGTCCAAAGGGTGGTCATGGCGCCACTGCTGTGACCCATCTGGGGTAATACCAAAGCCTGTTACATGAAGGTGGATATTGTACAAGATCAGCCATAAGAAGGTAGTTGTGTCAGTCTGTACCACAAGATCAGCCTCAAGGGTTTGATCAGGTAGGCAATAGTATACCCCCACTTTTAAGTAACCCTTAGGGCCCAGTATTTCCACTCATATAGCTTCTGTTGGGGAGTTAATTCCTCTGATGTTTTCTGAGTTATTTGATTCTATGCCTTCTTTGATGTACCACTGCCAAGCCATCCCTCACTGTCCAGGAATGACTCTATCCCATCCCCATTCCACCATGTTTCTGAGATGCCCACTATATCTAAATTGTTATTGAACACCAAGCATTCCAGAAACCCTCACCTCCCTTGACCCCTTAGTCATCACAAATGGCCCTCAGTTGCCATTGTGCCCTCACTCCCAAGTTCTATTATGCTCCTATCAATATTACTCTGAGTTGTTTGCACAGTCATCTCTTTGGACTGACTTGTCCTGAACCGGAGGCTCCCCAGCTCCTGTCAGCTGTCCCCCTGGGATTAGCTTAAAAATGGCTCTGACACCTTTTTGATATTAGCTGCCAGCAGCCTGGTTTCCTTTTGGTTCAAGT
Source organism: Gekko gecko (assembly GCA_029375565.1). Classification (NCBI taxonomy): domain Eukaryota; kingdom Metazoa; phylum Chordata; class Lepidosauria; order Squamata; family Gekkonidae; genus Gekko; species Gekko gecko. Next base: position 38,485,500 of record JAPDNY010000005.1, on the reverse strand, counting down.
GAAGGCCATCTCTTTTGTACAGGTTTGGCTTGTCCCAGAAAGTTTTCCAGTGCCTAATAAATTTAAACCCTTCCTCCAGGCACCATTTTCTCATCCATGGATTGAGATCCCTGATCTGTGCCTGTCTAGCTGGCCCTGTGTGTGGAACCAGCAGCACTTCTGAGAATGATACCTTTGAGGTCCAACATGCACCATGACTGCTGACTTCTTCCCAGCACTATCTATCAACCTATCTAGACAGCGTGTGATGTTTGCACCCTTCACACCAGGCAGGCAAGTCACCATGTGGTCAAAACGCCCGTCACAGACCCCATTGTCTCTTTTCCTAATGTTCAAATCACCTCAGTCCCCTAGGGATATCCTTGGTACCAGAGGATATTGGTCTGTTGCCCAAGGGTTCCCTTCTAAGGGATCACATCCCTCCTCCTCAGACTGATGCCCTCTGACCTCAAGACTCTCACTCTCCCCATCAGCAGAAGAGCTGTCAGCTCAGGAGTGGGACTGTTCTAGTAAAAGGGTCTCTTCCCCAAATCTCTCTCTCTGCCTCAGCTTCTCCAGGTCAGTAACCCTAGCCTCAAGGGAACAAACCTGCTCCGTGAGAGCCATGAGCTCCATGCAACGAGCACACACCCACGATTTCCATCCACTAGGTAGATGATTGTACTGGTGGCACTCACTGCAAAACACTGGATAGCGCCTGCTCCTCTGCTGGCTTTCTGCCTTCGTAACTGGTTAGTGGTTTAAAGGTATCTAGAGTGATGCTGCTGATCCCCAGGCTAATAGCCCTTTGACTCTTGTCCTTCAGCTTGCGCCAAAGACTTGCTCCTCTGCCTAGGAGAAGTCTTACCATTCAGAGGCCCACAGTCCCTGTCTCCCAGCAGCAACAGCAGAGGCTGGAGCCTGCAGTCAGCCCCAGGCAAACAGACCTTGCTCAATGAGCAACAGACCAGACAAAGACTCAAACAGACCCAGATGAAAAACATCACTCTCCAGAAGGCTACAAGCATCCAGTCACTCTCAAGCTCTGTCCTCTCACAAAGAAACCTCAGTTAATGCATCCTAGTAATTTAGCAGTTTAGAAAAGGCAATCCCCTCCCTCCCCCTGAAACACTCACCTTCCCAGCAGCTCTCTCTTGAGTTCTGTCTCCCAGCCCAGCTGGCTGAGTTCTAATGATGGTTCTCAGATTTTGTTTTATTCTCTTTTTCAGAAAGAGTTGTCCGTGTGATGCATCCTCCCCCACTTTTCCTTTTGTGTTCTGCAGATTCTCTGAAGGAATTTGTTTAATTTTACTTTGTTTTAAAGCACTGACAGTCGAACTTGCAACAGAGAGCTTTATAAATAGTCCTGTCAGAAATTTAAAAACAACTCTACCTTTTTTTTTACAATCAGTGCACGAGATGAGTTTCCATTTCCAAGAGGCCTTTCTCCATACTGATGGAAACCTTTTAGTGCACAGTGTCCATTAAGAGTAACCACATGACTTGAATGTGTAACACCTCTAAAATTAATAGACTGAGACATATTATAGTAGGAGTGCCAAATTATCCACTCTTCCACCATTCATCATCTTTTTTTAATGGATGTGCTTATCAGTCTGCCATGGAAGATTCCGCCTCCGCAGAGTGGAAGCATTAATGTTAAATAGATGTTGGGATTCCAGGCCTCTGATGGCTTAAAAGCAACCTGTTTTATGTAGAGTAGATTACAGTAATTTAATGAGAAAAAACAGGACAAGGTCTGTATGAAGATGTCGTGGTGCTGAACTAGGATCTAGGAAAGCCAGGTTCAAATTCCTCTCTCACATGGTCATCCCTGCCATACAGGATTATTGTGAAGGTCACGTGATTACTGGGCAGCAAACGTGAAATTTTATTTATTTATTTATTTGATTTGTACCCCGCCCTCCCCACCAAAGCAGGCTCAGGGCGGCTTATATAAAATTACAACGGATAAAAACAGATATCATAAGAACATAAGAGAAGCCAATGTTGAATCAGGCCAATGGCCCATCTAGTCCAACACTCTGTCACACAGCGGCCAAAAATACCAGGTGCCATCAGGAGGTCCAGCAGTGGGGCCAGGACACTAGCAGCCCTCCCACTGCTGCCCTCTCCAGCACCAAGAATAGAGTGCATCACCTGCCCCAGACTGAGAATTCCCATCTATACCCTGTGGCTAATAGCCACTGATGGACTTCTGCTCAACACAGCATAATTTTTGAAAGCAATTTGTATGGCGGTGGCGGTGCAATAACAGCAGTAGATGTAATAAATTAAAGTTATTTGTTTTTTTGAGCTGTTGAAGTTGGTGCCTATACAAATGCTAGATATGCATATAATAATTATCATTGTTATTATAGTTATGATGCAGGGTCCTCAAGAATGCTCAAAGCATGTCACAAATGTTAAGTATCTTCATAACAACCCTGCAAGACAGGCAATATTTTCACCCTGATAATTCAGGATTGGGGTTTCGGGAGGGTGGCTAACTCCAAGCTGGAAAATTCATGGAAATTTGAGGTGAAGCCACGAAGTTCACCCTCCAAAGCAGCCATTTTCCTCAGGCAGACTGATTTCTATCTTCTAGAGATCAGTTGTCATTCCAGGAGATCTCCATGCCCCTCCAGGAGGTTGGCAACTGTAGGTTTAAGCCAATGGCAGCTTGCCTCAGTAAGGTTAGAGGCAGGTTCATGATTTGCCTCCATGCTGCACCTTTTCTTGCTTTTGAATTGGGTCAGTCTGAGTGAAGAGGACGATAGATGAAAGGACAGAGGTCTCCTAGGGTAGGTCAGGTCCCTTTTAGTGATAATACTCTGTACATGGAAGCTTGTACTGACTGTATCAGCAGACAGCAGTGCATAATCTTGGATTTACCTCATCTGTCGCTCAAGGTCAGAGCATGGCTTGCAGCATTCCAAACATGATGTGTGATTCAGGGGCAAGGAGAGGATAAGTCTGTTCAGTCTACCTTCACTGTAGAATCCATCCAACAGTCATCTCCCATTCACACTTGTCTTGATCTCTGGCAAGGAGATCTGAAACTTTAGGAATGATGCCAGCTTAGATTTCCTGCATTTACACAAAACCCTGGGAAGCATCTGTTGCAACCAGTGGTGCAATTAGGTAAATCTTACATTGTGGGCCCAGAGGTCTTATGCCCCCCCCCCCCTTTAGATGGTTTACTTCAAATGCAAAGCTGTAGCTTACTTTTGGAGTCTCTTTGCTGATCCCCTGAGTCAGGGCCCTGGATTTCTTCCTCCAAGTATGACCCTGACAGAATCACTGGGTATGGGGTGGTGGCTAGAGTTCTGGACTGGAGGCAAGGCTGGAGTTCATTGGCCCAGTCACAGGTTGTTGTGAGGATGAAATTGAGAAAAGAAATTCATATGTACCACCCAGAGCTTGTTGGAGATAAGAAGGAGTAAATACATGGTTAGATCTGTCCAGGAGGACCATTAAGTAAAACACAAAAGTTGGCCTGACTCTGTAACACTGGAATCCTTCCTCTTCCTTGAAGAGCATATAATGGTTAACATGGTCAACATATAGACAGCATTAAAAGGGAGCAAAGTTATATCATTGTCTACTAGCCATGGTGACTAAAGAGAATCTCTGCATTCAGAGGTGGTATAAACCTATGAATACCAGTGCCAGAAGCCAACATCAGGGGAAGGCCTTCGCGTCTATGTCCTGTTGTTGGCCTTCCACAGTAAACTGCTTAGCCACTGTGTGAGGTAGCTTGCTGGACTAGATGGACAACTAGTCTGATCCAGTAGAGCTGGACTTATGTTCTTGTGTCCGACTTGTATGTGGGAGATCCAAGTTTGAATCCCCGCTGCCATAGAAGCTTGCTGTCTGCCCTTGGGCCAGTCACATATACTGAACCTAAATTACTTAAATTATAGTGTTATGAGGATGAAATGGAGGAGAGAATGATTTAAGCCATTTTGGGTCTCCATTGGAGAGAAAGGCAGGGTACAAACAAGGTAAAAAAGCTAAGATTGCCCCACGTTCCCACATTTCAGGTACATAATAGCTCTAGCTTTATGTTCGACATTTAAGAACAAAACAATTAAAAATTGAATGCATTTAAGCCATCCATTTAAGTTACAACAGCCAGGCAAAGCCTAAGTGGAACGGAAGGAAGGTCACTGCTCTCTGTTGGTTGAAGAAGAATAATTTCCCCAATATAACAAAAGCTCTATTACATGCCAGGTAAATAATTGAAGTGGTGCTGCAGGAAACCCTAAACCCCAAGGTCATGCTGGAGATGGGAGAAGCAATGCAGTGTAAAGGATAGGCAGCCACCAGTAAAAGGGTCCATTGCTGAAAGCATCAAAGAGTGGATATGGCTGAAAGCATTCACATGATACCCTGCCCACCCTCTTTCTCAAGGCTGGGCTGAATAAGAGGCTATTGCATTTCACATACCTAATAGCCATCTGTCATAAGGAGACCGTGTTTCCCTAAGGCAAACAAGAAGCAGAGTGAGACACTGCTGGACCCCTCTTTCATACTCCTTGTTTTAAAGCCTCTCTTAATAGCATTTCCTCTCTGCAAAATTGACATCACCTAATCCAATTCCCAGCAATTTCCCCTGTAATTCGTAGTGCAAATGCACATGTTTGGGAGGCAGCATGTTTCACTCCGCCCCCCCCACACACACACACACACCGTGTGTGTGTGTTTAAAGCAATTCTTTGGGATTGGCAGACACCTGTTTTACATCTTGTCCTCTATAAAGATAAATTTGTGTCCATGGAAAAATCATTATGAAAAAGCTATGGAATTTTTGTGGGCAGTAATAGGGTGGGGATTTGGGCAAGAACAGTGTTTTCGATTGCTCAGTTGGGGGGAAAATGGAAACTGGAGGCAATCAAGTGGAACCAGGTTCAGATTTCTGATGAACCATGAAACTCACTTGGATGACCTTAGCCTGTTAAGCCATTTTAGCCTAATCTACCTCACAAGGTTGTTGTGAGAATAAAATGGGAGGAGGGAAAGTATATATGAGCTCCTTGGAGGAAGGGTGAGATAAAAATGGAATAAATGAATTGTGGCTACTCCTTGTTCCTGTTAAAACCATACATACTGCTGTGACTATCTTTCTGCACATGTTTTATCATTCAAGACTCTTCTGCTGGTAAGAGTATTAGGTTTGGACCAGAATTTGTATTCACTTAAGAAATTTGTTCACTGAACTTGGACAAATCACAATCTCTCAGCCTAACTTACCTAACAGCGATGTTGGGAAGATTAAATGAAATGTGGTGGTCTAAAAGTTTCATACACAGTCTTTTACTTCCCTCCCTTCTCCCATAGTTGCCACTATATTTTGCTTAGAGTCATGTCATAAACGAATTTGAATGGTCCTGCTTTTGAAGAGCATCTATTGGAAATTTAGTACCTTTTCCTGAAAGGATTTTCCCTTGTAACAGAAATCAAGTGTTGCGCATACATTTCCTTCAAATTCCCGCATTAGCAATCCTAAACATCTAAGTTCCTTTAGTTTGAAACTGACTTTCAAGAAAGTGGCTGTGCCCAGGTCCTTGGGATCACAGTCTTAAGTTTTTCATCAGCATTCTGCCTTATGCAAAACATACTGTGAGGAGCTCAGATCATTTACCCTGGAATCTCAAGAGGCATTCCTATGCTGCCTTAGTTCCAACAAGAAGGAAAGTCAAGAAGGGCTCTGGGAATATCCTGCCTGTTTAAGTATTGCAATGTGTTGCTAGAAAAGTGAGTGGATTTCTTTAAAAAACCAGGCCAAGGCATGTGCAGACTTCAGAGGATGTGGGACCAATGATACTTCTAAGCTTGCCTCAAGTTCCTGAACAGTGAGAAGTTCCAGGGGCAGGCTACCTGGGTTATTTCCATTTGGAGGAGAGGATGCAATAGATTTATGGTGTTTTTAAATGCTTGCTTCATATAGAAGTAGAGCATAGATGGAATCAAAGAGGTACCGCTACAGTGCTGCATATTCTTAGAGAAATCCTGCACCTCAGGTTGCTTTAACCTCTTTTTCCAGTGTGTACCAAGTTCATGGGCTCCCTTCTTACTCGCACCCCTCCTGTTCTGCTCTGCTTGGAGGGGTGCAGTCTCCAAACTTTCTGTAGTTCTGTTCTGAATTTGAACAGAGTTATCAGGAGACTGTCTCCTTACAATCATTATGCACTGAGAAACTTTTAACATTCTTTGGTCCTAGGCTCTGGCTCCATTCCTTTTAGAACTAATCATGGTAGTGATAGACCCATTCTTAGTATTTCACCGGAATCTAGACTCATTCCCAGTAATTAGACAGCAATTTCACAGCAATATTTTCTTTGGCATTTACGGTGTGGAGGAGAGGGAAATTCTTGAACTCTGGAGATTCAATTCATTCTGGGAGTGAGTGAATGTGCCCTCTCTGGGGAGGGTCGGGAGTTCAGCCTGTTTATGCAAGTGATGCAACTGACCCAGGGTGTTGAAACAGAAGATGGAAAAAAAATTAATGTGGGTAGGTTGTTTCCAGTAGAATACTTTGACAGCATCGCTTTAATGCATTAAGACCAAGTAAAGAGCTTGTGCTCCAGGCAAATTTTCTCTTTCTGTAAAAGGATAAGAAAACTGTGTTTCCTTTGCATGTCACGTTTGAGCCTGTTATCAAAATGGAATGAGAGAATCTGACAGGCCGGCTAAAATTAGATGGCAAATGTCATGACCTTTATAAAACAAGCTATGCAGATTCAATTCATGCCTTACAATGCTTAATTCCTGTGATCCAGAGGCATACTCTTAAGCTGGATTCAGAGTTTATTTTTCAGCCCAATTGCTTCACTGCCAGCACACACACACACACATTTCACTCCAAACAAATTCCCAAGTAGGGACTAAACTATCCTGATTTAAAGAACAGAGTGGTACAATAGCTCCAGTTGGGGAAACAGCTGGAAGAAGCATGCGTGCATCAGAAGCATTTTATCAAGTAGTACATCGTCCAGCTCTTGCACCAAGCTGGTAAGATTCAAGGGCGGTAAAATGCTGCTAGTACTGTCCCCATTTTCCCGACAAGTATTTTTGTGCACTATGGATTTAGACCTATTTTTTTTAAGCATTTTTTTCCAGGACAGTGTGTATTCCAGTTGGCTGTTATCTTTTCTGAATTGTGCAGAACATGAATTTTGTTGAAATTTGGCTTTTAGAAAATCTCGGTGTGTTCTTTCGGGAAAAGGTCTGGTCTTTATGGTTGCACAGGCATTTTTGGCAAATGTGTGGATAGTCTGAAAGTTAAGAGACCAGGGTGGAACAGAGAGTAGCTTTACTGATTCCCTTGCTACTTCATAGCCATCTCTTTCATCTCTGTGAGCCATTCTTCATAGAAGCAACTCTCTGCAAGGTGGACCACAGAGAGGAAAGTGCCGTATTTTTCGCTCCATAAGACGCACTCCCCCCAAAAAAAAAGTGGGGGGGAAGTGTGTGCGTCTTATGGAGCGAATACTACAAATGCCAGCAGCCGAAGACGCCTCCCCTCTGGGCCAAAGGAGCCCACAGCCCCACCCGGACCCACTGTTCGTGCCGGGACCCGACGCGGTGACCCGGAGACAGTCTCAGAATGCCCCGAAGGGCCTGGCAGAGCCAGGTGGGTCGGGGGCAAACTGCGGGAGCTCTGGAGCCGAACGAGCGGCGCAACAAGGGACAAAAGAAGACCGATGGCTGCAGCTGCAGCGCCAGACGAAGGCCCGAAGGAAAGGATCCTGGAAGCAAGCCATACCCCGGGAGGATGCCGTCGGAGCTGCAGCCAGGTTCCGCTCCAGAAGGAGCTGAAGGAAGGGCGGACCCAATTGCAGGCAGCGATGCCTGAGGGTCGGGCAGGAGATCCAATGGAAGCAGGGGAGAGGGTAAACGGGGACGGAGCAGGGGAGAAGGTAAACGGGGCAGAATAGTTTTTTTCCTGTTTTCCTCCTGTAAAAACTAGGTGCGTCTTATGGTCAGGTGCGTCTTATGGAGTGAAAAATACGGTAGTTATTACAGTGTAGAAACACTGAAAGCTGCTTTAAGACAGACAGAGCTTGCAGGGTATTCAGAGAAATTACCTCATGCATCCAGCTCAATTCCCTAACTCACCTTGTGGTTCTGTGACCCCCCACCCCACCCCTTGGCTCACATATCTTCCCCTTTTACTCCCATGAGAGTCCTTCTGAAATAGTTCAAATTTTGTGACATTAAGTTATGCTATGATAAATACAGCATTTCACTAAGTCTGTGAGAAATATTAATGTTTCTTTTAAAGTGTGAAACTTGATATGTAGATCATTCTGACTGATTTATCTAGTGAGGAGCAAAGTTTTGTAACATTTAGTAAGCCAAAGTAAAAATTTCTGAAATGTTGCCCGAACTGATTTGTTTTTTGGACAGTTCTTCAGTGGGATACACCATGGAAGCTAGCTGGGTTAAAGGTAACATTGAAATAATTCTGGCTGTCTATAGATTTAACACATTTTCTCCCTGAAGTAAAATATTGGCCTCAATCTGATAGCCCTCTTTGAGGCTGTTGTTAATGACTGTTACCACACTGTGGCAGAGAGCAAGGCTGTGCCCTGAAAGAGCTGAAGGAAGGAATGGTGAAAAGGAGCGACGTTCTAGGGTACAGCATTTTCCCTTGACTAGCTCCTCCAAAGAAGTAGGGAGGCAGTAGGCCCTGCATTTCCTTCCGCTGGTGGGTTCTGCCAGAATGGACTTTAGTCCTGATTAAAAAATCTGGGGTGGAGTCTGGAACAGGAAGAATTTTTTAGAATGCCCCCACAGAGGGCTGGTGTACACTATAAACTTCACTTATTATCTGCCTTTCTTGCTGAGACACTAGGTGAATTACAGAATTATAAAAACACTGTAATAAAGACCAGTATAATACATATAATAAACAAATAAATTGGATCATGCTATTAGCGGAGAATGAAATGAAAACAATCTAATATATCCAATAAACAGTGCAGTATGAGAGGGAGACAAATGAAATGAAAACATTACAAAGTGCAATACAAGGGAGGGGAAGAAAGAAAGTGTCTAAAAAAGTTCAGACAACTACAGTCCTATTCTCAACATAAATAGTGTCTTCTTGCACTGTTCCATTTTACCACATTCCTGTTCCCTTTTCAACAGTGTCCACTTTCTTCTTTGTACATTCTGTGGGATAGAAAGATAGATATGCATTCTTTGGAACAGACAGGTATACATTCCTTGGGATAGAGCTGTGGGAACCTTCCTGACATCATCACATAGGCCATCCCACAAGGTGTGGGAGCCATATTATGTCAGCATCAGTAATACTGATTTTTTTCTCTCTGAGTGCATGGCATGTAATATGTGAACCAGGAGATAATGCATGCTGTTACCAGCAATTTCCTACTGGGAAAAAGTGCTGCCAGAACCCCAGAAATTGATATTGCCTGTATCTATGAACACTTTCTGCATGTATTATATTGGTATTTGAAGGTTTATGGCTTTCCTATCATGCCATGTTATTACATTTTGATGCTGGCTCAGCCCAGGAGCTTGAGGGAAGAAACAAGATCCCCTTCTTAAATTTATACTTCTGAAAATGGCACATGAGAGGCTTTTCAAAGTTCAAAAATAAACAAAATATTTTATTCAATGTAGAGAGGAAAAGGTCAGGTAAAATCAGGGGTAAACCATCTGAGGTGAATCAATAATAACTCTGACATAACTTAGTAAATTCACAGGCCCCAGTTAATATGTTTCCAGCAAGTAAGAGTTTTAAGCTTTTCACAAAAGTCTTTGAGATGAGAGGCTTTAGTTTCAGTGTCCACTAGACACTCCAGTATATCTTCCTGAGTTTAACTGACTTTTTGTGTTTCAGAAGGCAGGGATACACTACCAAGTACCCAAAATCCTTCTCTCTAAACAAACCAAGGATCACTCTGTTCTTTAGAACTGTTTCCCTTTTCAACTGGCCAGGGAATTACTGCTCTAAACTAGAAGCTCTGTCCCTTTTTCTGGCCTGAATGGAATCTTTAGCAATTCTTCCACTCCTCCTCCTCAACATTCCCAGTCCTCAGTCAGTGCAAAACTGAATTCTCTTCAGCAGTCAATTCCCAACTCTTTTTTCTCAACTGATGCTATCCAATGAAATCTGTTTGAGCAGCCTGTCACTTAAAGGCCCTCTGGCTCTGTGAGGCATTAACCCTTCATAGTCTCTCATGTGTTTACACAGCATTTATGATCTTTTAAAGCACAATCCATCACAGAATGCTAGGGTGCAGGTATAGGTGGAAGTCTTATCTTAATGCAGCCTGTAATGCTGACCAGAAGACAGTTTCACACTCCTTACAAATTTATATATTCCGATTTGGTTGTTGTAATCTCTGTACAATTTCTACTCAGACCTCATCTCGCCAGCTTAGTTTTATAAAGTGTTAGTGGCAGCCACCACAAAAGTTAGTTTGTGCTTATTTATTTGCAAATGAAGTCCATTGAGCTGATCGGGACTTACTTCCAATAGAAACATAGACAGGTCTCTGAGTAGATACGTCTTCAGACATTACAGTTGTGCATAGTGGAAGCATAATAATGGGTCATGTACAGTTTCAGTACAGATGAAGTGGCTACTGGATTTTTCATGGTTACTGTTTAGGTGTATAGAAGCTGTACATAAATGATAAATATGTGGATGACCCCTGTTCACTTAATATGGCAACTGTGTCTATGGGTAGGATCATGGGTGATGCAGAGATGGTAGGTTCCTGGTTTGCCTTATGGTGGGGTGTGAAAAGGGCTTGGGTCTAGCCTTGATTGCTGTCCAGATGGGGATTTCGAGGTACTGTATATCCAGGCACTACTGAGGTCATTGAAGAATGGCAGAATAGTTTCCATATGTTTGTGTCTGTGGTTCCAAGATCTGTTGGAGGAGTGGGTGGATTTGTGTGCTTTGACAGTAGAACTTCCATCTATGGTTACCAGACATATTTTAGGGTTAATTGTACTAGTATTGCACATAAGCACATCACTAAGAGAAGAAATAATGGCTGATATATTTAAAGGGTTTAGCATTGAAATTACGGGTTACATAAACAAAAGCAGTAAGGTAACAATAATAATCCTTAGAATCAGTGCCAATGGTCTAGTTGCTGTTATTGCATAGCAAAGCATATCTTAACAACATCGGAAACCTTACCTTGACTTTTCGGATCAAGAATTAAACTAATCTTTGACTGGTACAATTGTACAACATTGATATGAAAGGGGAAATAGAAGATGATATTGCAGATGAAGTAGGAAATCACTAGGAAGCACTTTTAGCCAGTTCTCTCTCTCTCCTTCTCCCCCCCCCCGTGTGTGTGCGTGCGTGTGCACGCGTGTGTGCAATACATGCAGGGTATTTTTTCTGGGGGAATGCGGCGGAACAGAGTTCTGGAACCTCTTTGACAAAATTCTTTACAAATATTTTAAAGTTCATGAATTTTCAGTATACAGTTTGAAAACTTCATTTCCCTCTCAAGAGTTCCAGCACCTCTTTTTCAAAAAAGATAAAAACCCTGTATATGTTCATGGACCTATATAAGTCTCCATTTCTAATGCTAGGATCCTTTTCTGAATTGCACCTTCCTCATGTTGTAGATTTTTGACTGCTGCTTCTGTTTGATAGCTAGTCATCAGAGCCTGTTCAGCTTTTTGAACTACGTCTTGTAGAGCTTGTTCTATCTCACTCTATTGAAGTAGAATAGGATCAAATATTTGTTTCATCATATCTTTTAAACAGGTTTCTATATTATTCATTTCAGTTATTATATTTTTCATCCTCAGTTCTGGTGATGCGCTGTTTTCCCCGATGGTGCTGTTGGCCATTTTGTTTTCTATGTGTTCAGGTGAAGGCTAGTACGTTTGCGTCTTACCAGGCTGAAAATATTCTGTTACTGACTTCCAAGAGTTTGTTTTGTTTCTGGGTTTTATGGCCAGCTTTCCCATATGTTGGAGTCATTTCTCTATTGATGCAGTATGATTTAAAGTGTATTAGAGACAAGGGAGGTAAGGAGCTCAAAGAGGTAGCCATTTTGTTCGCTGTCACACCATGCCTCCCCATGGACCTATATATGTGATAAATGCAGGGGTCGTTTCGTAGAAAAAGAGCTGCAGGAGCTCATTAGCATATGGTATACTAATAAGCTACTAGGCTATTAGCATATGCCACACCCCCTGACATCACCGGAAGTGATGTCAGAAGGGGAAGCAAAAGGGGGGGAGGCATCTTCAAAAGCCTCCCCTTCCCTAGCTGGCCTGGGTGGGGGAGCGAAGAGAGAAGAGGTTTAAAGTTTAAACCCCTTCTCACTAGAGTTGGGCCACAGAAGGAGGAAAGAGGGACAGAAAGAGAGAGAGTAGAGAGAAGGAAAGAATGAAGGAAAGAGGGAAAGAAAGAGAAGGAAAGAAGGAGGGAAAGAAAGAAGGGAAGAAGGAGGGAAGCAGGGAAAGGAGGAAAAAAGAGAAGAGAAGAAGGCGGGAAAGAAAGAAAGAGAGAAGGGAAGAAGGAGGGAAAGAGGAAAAGGGGAGAAGGACAGGAGGGAATGAAAGAAATTTGGCGGCAATTCGGCCCCATTATATCCTATGGGCCATTGAAGTCAATGGTGAAAACATGGGGTATATTCTGGGAGCTGGAGGGGAGGTGGTTTGAGGGAGAGGCTCCAAACTCACAGGGTAGCTGATGGAGCCTCATCCCAAGATACCCACCAAGTTTCAAGAACATTGCATCAGGAGGTCCAATTCTATGGGCCCTCTAACAGGTTGCCCCCATCCCCTCCATTGTTCTCTATGGTGGGGAAAAAGTTACTTTTTTCCCACGGTGCTGTTGGTAGCTCTGGAGAGGAGGGGGTTTGAGGGAGAGGCTCCAAATTTTCAGGGTAGCTTCAGGAGCCTCTCCCCACATACACCACCACGTCTCAAAGCAATTGGACCAATGGGCCTAATTCTATGGGCACCCAAACAGGTTACCCCCATTACCTCCATTGTTTCCAATGGGGAAACCCAGCCAGCAGCACTTAAGGTAGGCAAGCAGGCAGCCACCCAGCAGTCAGACTCTCCCAGAGAATCTCAGGGAAAGTGAACTGTCTTGGGAGGTGCTTGTTTGCCATGAGAACAAGTGGCACACTCCATAACAAGTGGCACTGTGGCAGTGCAAGCATGCCACAGTGCCACACAGAAACCCTAAAAGACCAAAAGGAACAACATTTATACATGTATAAATTGATGGTGCAACCTCATTGGACCACTCACACCACACACACCTCAAAAAGAATATTTATAGCACTGGAAAAAATGCAGAAAAGGGCAACTGCAGATGAAAGGAAGTACTTCTTCACCCAAAAAGTGATTAACACATGGAATTCACTGCTACAGGAGGTGGTGGTGGTGGCTGGCATGAACAGCTTCCAGATGGAATCTGACAAATGTATGGAGGCTGGAGCAGACAGGAAAAAAACAAACCAACCCCCCCCACACACACACACCAAGCAACAGCAACCAGCAGAACTTTTTAAATTTGTAAACCTGTAAGAACCAAAAAACCTTTCATATGTTCTAACTTCTAACCTGACTGCTCAGCAATTTCATTGAGTGCCCACAAGTTCTTGTCTTGTGAGAAAGGGAGAAAAGTACTTCTTTCTCTACCTGCTCTATCCCATGCATAGTCTTGTAAACCTCTTATCATGTCACCCCTAAGTCATTGTTTCTCAAAGCTAAGATCCCCAAACGTGATAACCTTTCTTCATAGGGAAAGTGTCCTCCTCTTATTATTGCAGTTGCCCATAGGATATAGGATTATGGCCCATAGGATATAATGGGGCTGAAATTGACATTCGGCTGACCAAAAGACTCCCAAATTGCTCCTACTGCCAAAACTAATAAGTGGGAGCCTTTCTGCCCTCCGAAACTGCTTGTGCCCGATTTGGCTCAACCGAATTGGGCCGAATTTTTTTTTTTTTTTTGCACACCCCTCCTGGGGATGCTGGCTGGGGGTGGGGTTTGTCGCCACCGCCATTTGTTGTGGCTCCTGAGATGCCGGAGCGCGCACGTCCCCCCCAAAAGACCCCTGGATAAATGTATATATTTGTGAGTATGAGATTCCCCCTTGATATAATCACATTGAAGTTTGTGCTGAATCATAGTACTTTAAAGGTTTGAGTGGGAGCAATAACATAAGTCCTTTTGACATTTAAAACTGTTATATTTAGATTGTATAATTATGGTGTAAAAGAAAAGCTGTAGAAAAGCATTACAAATCTCCTCAGCACCCAGATAGCATCGCCAGCCCTTTCCAGTTGTCCCAGAATTACAACTGGTCTCCAGACTACAGTTAGAACAATCAAGAAGCAAATTCTGGGATGGGCCTGTACAGGAAGGAACAAGAGGTTTAGTCTCCATTCAGCTTTGTCTCTTGGATTCATTCGTTTATTTTCCCTGTAAGAATAAACATCAGCCATTGACCAATATAGAAAGGAAAGTGCAATCCCTTGGGGAAATTGTTGCTTTAGGCTTGCCATTTGCCCCACTCTCTGCCCCAATCTCCCACCCTTGAAAAATTGAGGAACTGGAGAAAAAAATGACCAGAAATTTACTTTTATAGTGACATTCTAGGAATTTCCCCACATCTTTATGGTCTTTTACACAGAGATCAGGGAAAATTCCTAGAGCATCACTTGGAAGTGACATCCTCCTTAGGAACTGCCCTCAAAATCTCCCAGCAGTTGTTTAGGGGTGCAAGCAACCCTATGTTGCATACATTTTTGAACCCTTTCACTAATAGCAGACAATTTATTGATTGGGACATTTCAATTAATGTAGAAAGAAAATTAATTAATGTAGTAAGGAAAGGGTGCACTGATATTTTAAAAAGTAGCTTACTTACCAAAGTGATCAACCCATCTTGGGATATTTTTAGAACTCACATTTTTGATCCTGGTTGAAGTTGTGCTTATTCTTTCTGTAACATATCCCTTCTTTCATGATGACATCACATACAGCTAATGCCAAAAATCATAAATGCTCCCAGCAAAAACTAGACTTTGAAGTATGATGTGCAGTTGTTTTCAGCAGTTAAGATTGTATTGCATAAATGTCTTTTTATTTTGCTCTGTGGCAATTTTTTGCATTAACATTAAGTGTTTTTGCACTTCTGTCCCACAGCCTCTACAGTACTTTGGGTTTTGAGTAATTATTGTTGACTTGTTTTTGCATCTGGATTGTGATTAAAATCTGTTAAGGGGATCTCAAATGCAAAAAAAAAAAAAAGTGCCAAGCATATTCCCAGGCTTGCTTTGTGAACAGCCTCAAGCTGCAAGGAATTTGGGTTTTTTAGTTATTGTTATTCAAACTGGATGCAGCAGTTTGTGTTTTTTTAAGGATGGATTTTAATTTTTTTTTGTTCCTAGTAGCTGTCTTAACTTAGGGAAAATTCAAATTAAGTTGTCCTGTAGAGTACAGCTTTACTTATTATTATTGTATCTCTAGGCCAACTGTTTACAGTCATTATTTATTCAGGAAATCATTTTCATGTTGACAGATCTGTTGAGGAATCCATGGGAAACTGCAGAAATTTCTACGACTGTTGTAGAGCACTTGTGTTCTTGCAGGGCTCCTGCTAGACTGTTGTAGAGCACCTTTGTCACATGATGGGAACAGAGTGTGTGCCCCTGAACAAACCTTACATCCTCATGTGGATGCACAATGCAGGGAAAGATTAGCAGTAGTGGGAACTGAGATAAGGTGTCTTTCAAGGAAACTTGCCTACTACTACTTATCTTCTAATTGAGAAAGCCCAAGTTTCCTTGAGACACAATTTAAAAACCTTTGCTTCATGGAATGCTTTACTGTAATTGTTTTGTGTGATGTAAAAGAGATTGGGAGGACAGCCTGACTTTTAAGAAGGGCAAAATCTATAAACTAGGAGAATGTAGTGCTATCAAAACTGGGACAGTGTTCAAGGGTTATTCATGGCAATGGGTCATGTGAAACCATGTTTTTTTTAGAGCAGCAGTTTAGGTGAATTTTAGGGAGCCTTGGAAGATTTTCAGTGTTGTCTCAATGAAAAAAAAAGTTATGGCAGTCAAGCTTCCAGGAAAGATTGATTTTCTTCTATAGGGCATTGGGTATGTTGCAAGATGTGCACCAGACGTAGCCAGTTCTAGATCTGCACATGCAGAAGAAAGAGGTCGTGTAATTCTGAGATGGTAAAATAGCCTAAGAAATCACATTTTAATGCTCTCCATGCATTTAAAAAAACACCCTGCGAATAGAAATCTCACACAAAGAGAGCAAGTTTTAACCTAGACCTCTCTCTGCCATACTAAATATTTTAAGTGTTTTGTGAGTTTTTTCCCTACCTGCAATCCCTAGTGGTTCAGTGCATGCATTGGCCATGTTCTGCTGAATGTATAAATCAGGCATGATCATAACTATGAAACTTAAAACACACAGCACACAGGAATTATGTGGCAGGGGTCATGTTGGAATGGTTCCTTAAAGATAGAAATCCTACAAAATCACAAATTTTAGACATTCATTTCCAGCTTTTCTCTTATTAATTTGTGTTTTTGCCAATTCAGCCTACTAGACATTGGACCTGTAGATGATAATAGAATATTAATATTTCAGTGCTGTTATTTACCTTTTTAAACACCATAATTACCTTATTTTCTTTTCTTTTTTTAGATGAATTACATTTGGAGCAGCAGAACACTTCCTCACTTTTGCTGAGTCAAAGCACTGTGGGCAGTGTCATACACACAGCCTTAACAACAAGCACAATGGATCCCAAGGCAAATAGTGTATTTCCTGAGGGGCTGTCATCACCTGTAACCTCTCCTTCTGAGGTGACTTCATTGGACCCTGAAGGAACAAGAAGACTCTCAGCTGGACAGACAGTACCAGTGTTAGATATTTCACTGACAAGCAATGAGGCAGTCTTAAGTGATGATAGATTTATTAGCTCATTTCCAAATGCACAGTGGACTCCTTCATTAAAGTCTTTCACAGAGGACTATCATTCAGGTTCCTATCCAGCGAAGCCAACAAAAGAAAATTTGCAAGCTTTGTTGTTAGCGCCTTCATTACCTGTCCTCTCCTTGCAGCCTGACTACACGGAAATGCTGCAGACAACTTTGCAAAGGACTGCCTCTGTCCCCCATGTTTCTCCTCCACATTCAAACCTTTTTGATACATCAGACGTAACTCTTACTCCAAGCAGAGACTTGCTCATGCCCATGACTAACATAGATATTATTTCCTTAAGTTCCATTGCAACTAAGGTGGTAGATAGAACTGCCAGAGAAGGAGTGGACACCAGTTCTGCAACACATTTGTTTTTTGATACTACTGCAGTAGGGTCACCCCAGTTTATGAGACAGCTATCTGAGCATGCCCAAAGTATGCCAGACAATTGGACAAAAAGTACTGATATATACACTGAAGCCTACTATAGTATGAGCAGCAGCATAACAGAAGTACTTAGTCAAAGTAGCTTGCCTGCTCTGAACTTTTCAAGGGAAATTCCTGTTTGGACAAGTGACGTGGAGACTGTAGTATCTTCAGCTCATCTTCCATTTGTTTTTCGACCCACTCCCTCAGATACCATTTTGGCAGATAGTCTTTTTAATGAGAAATTGTTTACATATGAGCTTTCCCATATATCTTCTAGCAGTACAGAAAAAGTTTTGCCTGACCATTCAGAAAGACAAACTCAAGTTGAGTTCTTCAGTGTCTTCATAAGCTCAGTGCCTTTCACTAGACCATACACTTCATGTTCATACTGTGACTTCATTTCAGTTTCTTCAGAGCCAGTTTTTTTAGCGGGGCCATCAGAGAGTGATGTGGGTTCGGGCGACTATGTTGAGACACTATCATTCTCCTCCTCTGAAATAAGAGGAGTTACACCATTTACATCAGCAGTCAGTGATCTATATGAGGTGCAAGAACCTCCACCTGAAGTCTTTGATACTAGCTTTCCCTCAAGGCCCGTTATTTCATTCTCTTCAAGGTTTACAGAAGTCTCTACATCAACAGTTGTGGACATTAGCCTTAAAAACATATTTACATCATTTCCTGCTTCCTATGGTCAGTCTTCTGAGGTTATACCATTAGAAAGTACTTCTGCCATTTTATCCTACCCTGTGACTGAAACAATTATGTTAACACCTAGTATTACTGAAGAACTACCCTTGTACATTACTACAGTTACCCCTGAGTCTACCTTCATTGAAAATGTGGGTACTTCATCCATGACAATCAAGAATTCAAGCCTACTGGAAACACCTGAACTTATGCCATCAGAATCCTCACTTTTCTTTGATAAAACACTTGTGGATTTCCCAGCAGAAGAATCTCCTCTCAATACATTGGATATTTTGTCCAGCTTTTCATCATTGTCTTTTCCTTCTGAGCCTAATAGCTTGTCGCATTTGTCATCTTCTACAGCCACATCTTTCTTGATAATGCCAAGTGATTTATCAACATTTTTACCTCAGCTTTCACCCACATTCCTTCCATCATCTGTGATTTTTGATAGTTTTTCTAGCTGGGAATCAGCTGAGTTCCCCAATGTTAACATCACAAGCACAGAGGCTTCCCAACCTCCTTCATGGCAGACATCCTTTTTTAATTCAAACTCATCTTTTATTCCAGTCACACAGAATCCTACAGCAGTGCCATCAAGCTTCTATATGAACTCCTCTGTGTTATTGGAACCAACATCAAACTTACTGATGGAATCTGAAAATTATTTTACCTCAGAAGCTACCTCTCAGTTTGAGTTATCATCTTTAGCCATTGATGCAACCATTCCTACACTGGTGCTGTCCACTTCTGTCTCAGAGCCTGTTTTCACCAGCAATATCATTGAGAATGAAACACATGTGACCTCATGGTTCACCTCTTTACAGACAACCCCTGTACTGACATCTTCACTCCTTTTCTCTACTGTTATAATTGAGGATGCTGGTGCTACTGCTAACACTTTGGTTTCTTCTACCCCTGAGACAGCTGCTACCACAACAATTTTTAATATAAGCCCAAATATGCCACCATTGGCCACAGATGTAAGCAGGATTACACCTTCCCCCACTGAATCTGTGGGCACTGTGTCGTCATCTGTGCCTATAGAGATGCCTTCATCTGTGATTATGACAACTGAGTCTGTCATTCCAACAAGAACTAGTATGAATGAGTTTACCAGCATGACAACCTTTACTGCCATCACCCCTAGTAGCACAAAAGGTCTTTCTACAATTACCAGCAGTACACCAAGTTCTACTTTATTATCTTCAACTTCTGCATTGGTCACCACTCCTCAAGTTACAGTGGTAACCACAACCAGACAACCTTATGTTTGTGATATTGCAGTTCCTGATAAATACCTAGTCACAGCAGGTAAGACTTATTCAGATTTATTTAATTCCATTAAATGCTGTATCTTAAAATCAGGCATTCATATATTTGGACTCAAGCAAAATTTGTGCAAGTCCTAGTCTGAGATTGGACACTGCCATAGCAGTATGTTGTATTTCCCCAAAGGACTGTGGGTTAGATTCTACAACTCTCTTCTTCTAGTGGCAGAAGCTTCCTCCAAGGCAAGGAGCCTTGTTTTACCAAACTTACAGTTTCTGCTGAAGCATGGCTGCTTATGCTGGTGGAAGGTTCTACACTAGTGGAACAGATATGTAGCATCTAACCCTATAACAACTAGTAATGTGCTCAGTTCTCTTTTTCTGCCTGCTTGATGTAAGAAAGGGAGAATGGACATGTGTTAACAGTGGCCATAATACTTTGAGAAAACAAAGCTGCTATTCTGAGATTGGGAGGGGTCCTAGTAGGTAGAAAGTTGTAGGAAAATTGGACTGATTAGAGCACTTGCCAATGTGCTGCGTATTGGGGACAGCTGTGGGCAAGTTACAAGCAGTATGGGTTATATACAAGATATCTGAGATACATGAATTAGGTTTATTGTAAAGATTCCTGGCTTGCTTGTAGAGGGCTGGAGTGAAAGACATTTACTTGCTTTCCTTCCAACCCTACACATTTGGGAGGATGATTAGTACTCTTCTGTGACTGTCATGGCAATCTGTTATTAAAATGTCAAAATATTTGTTATTAGTCCATTTGTGGAAGCTGGGGGGATTTGTGTTTCAGTTGGATGGACAGGTTGGAATCAAAATGATTTTTTTTTACTAGAGAGATGAGTGTATTTTTATGAAAAGCAAATCTTGATAATCAGCCTTGGGATTTGAAGGCAGTTCTGCAGGTGAATTCATCCAACCTTCTTTTTATAATGATACATACAGTAGTTTATAAAGATTTAGGCAGAGATGCCATCAGTATGGCAACAATACCTATCACATTGTCTCATATTTATTGTTATGTCCTTTCTAGTTTGCCTTTTTTGTCAAGGCTCAAAGCAAATTACAAAAGTTAAAAGCCAGCAATAAATGCCGTAAAAAATGTAGTAAACTTTCAGCAAATATTAAAACCGTAGTACCTTCTTCATAAAAATATCCTGCTGAAAAGTTCTGTCTTATACATTCTGTGAATTCACAGCAGTCTGGGAACCTTCTGGGCTATGTCAGTAGAGTATTCTACCTGCTGGTGGCCTCCATGGAGAATGCTGGACTATGTACAGCCACCAATCTTGTCTATTTGCTTGGAGGGAAACAGTTGCAGCAAAGAATATTGTGGCATTTTTATCTCTATGTTCTGAAAATGCTTCTTCAGTATCTTATAGTGAAGCAGTAGGTGTAGGTAAACTGAATGAAGCAGAGTCCTCACCTCGAGAGAGAGCTCTCTCAGTCCTACCTATCTCACAGGGTGTCTGTTGTGGAAAGGGAAAGGAGATTGTAAGCCACTTTCTTGAGTAGTGAAGGGCAAGGTATCAATCCAATCTCCTGCTCCTCCTGCTCCTTCTGCTCTTCCTCCACCACCACCACATCATCATCATCATCAGTGGATAACATGACTTTTGTAGACTGATGTATAGGAGACCTCATTGATTAGTACTGTTGTTGTTATTGTTATTACTGTTATTATTGTTGTTTTCTACTTTATTTATAGCCTGCCTTTCTCACTGAGACTCATGGTGGAGTATGAAATACGTAGAACAATTCAGTCATGCAGCAAAGACTAAACAGACTCCCTACCAAATCAGTGCAGTGGGGCTAGGATTTTAAAACTGTAAAACAATGCAAGCAAACAAAAAAATAGATGGATTGCAGCATCCTCTGGTTTCTAAGATAACAATCTGAGATAAATCTTGGGTTTGTTTATACACCCAACATTTCTGGCAAAGCTTTCTCGCCAACAAAGATTTGGCAGATGTCCTTTTCTTTGTGACTCCTAAGTTTCTTCACTCAAAGTCTGTGAACAGGAGCTTTCTCTTTAAACATGATCGGAGGCTGCAGGTGGTGTAGATCACTGCAGTCTGCTTCCTGACTTAGAGTAGCTAACCGTTAGGTCAGCATTTCAGCCCTTTTGCTAACATGACTTCTGGGAGCAATTTGGTGTGTTTTAGTTTTTGCCTGTGAATACTGCATATCTAGGAAATTGCCTCCTCAGCCTGTGTCTAGGGATGAGTGAACTCTGTCAATTCTAATCTTTTAAAAACATCAGTCTGTTTAGAAAATAAGTGGGTTGCAAGTTAGGCTATTGCATTTAAAATGGTTGGTAGCTGCTCTGAGTTGAAGAAACTAAGGATAGTTCTTAAATAGAAGGCATTTATCCTCAGGATAGAGCTGCCTGAAATGCAGATAACTTAGCAGAGTATCCTGATTATTAGAGTCAGTGTGGTAGATGGAGCAGGTATGGCAAAGTGGGCAGTGTTGCACTTTTCAGTGAGGAGATCTGGGTTCAAACTCTCACTCAGCCTGTCTGGATATTTTTCCCTCATGTGGGCCCAGCACTACTCTGTCCTGAGAAAGAGAGATGGGCCATGGGTGGGGAAAGAGTAAGAACCCTTGAGAAATAGGCATGATGATGCATGCCTATTTCTATTTTTGTAATTCCGTTTTTGTATAGTTTGACATATCATGTCTGATGCTATTTTTGCATTACTTCTAATTTTTGTGATGCTGGTCCTGTTGCTTTGTTTATTGGATGTCTCATGCTATTTGATTGCATTGTTATACCTTATGTAATTCACCTGGCATCTCAGCAAGAAATATATAGCCTGGACCATCCATCTCAAGGATGCCACTTCTTGGGTGGTGACTGTATTTCCAGCTATGCTGAATGCTTGGTTTAACCACATTAATAACCCTTTAGGCTTTTGTTCCTTACTTTTTTAATGCAGTTGTGAGGAAGGATGCCCTGCCTGCCTGTACATGGTAGACTTTACTTTTAATCTGCATTCAGATGTCATAAAGATGCACACAAACCTGGCTCACTGCTCATCCCCACCCCTCAAGCTGATTGTCACAATTAAATGCTAGCGCATTACCCTTGAAGCAGGTACAATGATTAACTGGAGTTAGTTCCTCCACCCGCACAACAATTCTAAAACTGGAGGATCCTGGTCAGTGGGAGGCAATGCTCCCTCTACGCTGTGGAGTCTTGTGAACAAAAATTCTACTTTGTGAGCTACTGGCATTAAAGTTGTGAGTGAGTGATTTGGCTACTGCATAAATTAGTTTGCTCTGGAGCCATCCTTCCTGAGCTAAGACAGAAGTATGTGAGCTGGAAGCTAAAAAACTGTGAGCTCGATCACACTAACTTAGCTTAGAGGGAGCACTGGTGGGAGGGGAAACTAGTTAGCCCAGGAACCTGTGTTCAACTGTTCCTGGTAAATGGAGCTAGTTGTGGGTTTTTTAAAAAAAAAATCCATTATTTTCAGTACAAGAAAGGAAGAGTAAGGAGTCTGTATGTGAGCCCAACAACAAGCCAGGTTCTCAGGCTTCTTAGACCGAAGGCAGGCTTCTTGAAGGAAGATTGAATCCATACCATTGTGACTGTACGGCTCTGGTTCTGTCCTAGGGTTGCAAACCTCCAGGTTGGGGCTGGAGGTCTCCCAAAATTACACATGATCTCCAGACTCCATAGATTGCTTATTCATTCATTTATTTAAAACATTTATTCCCCTTCTGCTGGAGAAAATGGCTGTTTTAGAAAGTAGATTGTATGGCATCATGTGCTATCGAGGTCTCAGCTTCCCAGGCTCCACCCTCAAATCTCTAGGTATTTCCAAATCTGGCCCTGGTAACCCTATTCTGTTCAAATATGCTGGGGTTTTTTTGTTTGTTTACTTCAAGCTCTGTGTTTTTGATTTTCAATTTTATTTTTTCCTTCTTTTGAGATGGCAAAAGCTAAGACACGTGTGCTGAGGTAGCCAGTGCTGCTGCAGTTCGCCTAAATATGCCAAAGAGTACTATTTTATATACTAAAAGTGCAATCCTAAACAGATTTGCAGCTTTCTAGGTCCGACTGAAATCAAGGAGCTTAGAAGAGGAGAACTTTGTTTAGGAGTACACTGTTAGAATTGATGTGCTTTATGTTGTTAAATCAGTAAAATGATTTTAGGCATGTTAAGAAAGTATTACATATACTTTGTGTCCCTAAATGTTTTTTCCAACTCCTTCAAAAATTTTCCCTTTTCCTGTAGGATATTTGTAAAAGCAAGATTTTTTTTTAATTCTTGAATGTTTACGGCTTTGATTATATATTTGTGTGTCCAACTGAAAAAATGCAAGATGAAAATTTGCTCTAACTTTGCTTATATTCCTCTGAGGCTCTGCACCACGATTCTCCTGCTCTGTACTTCCCCTCAGCTCTCTTACAATGCCATTATGCAAATTATTGTATGTGGATCTGTGTATGTGATATTAAGCTAAAGCTTATTCATTGGTTGAAATTTCTAGTGCTGGCCCAGCAATCTGTCCTAGAAAACGTCAGCGAATCCATCAAAGAGATTTTGAGAACTGAGTTCAGGAGATCAGTAGAACTGGAGGTAAGTCGTAGCAAATATTAATCATTATATTAATATGGTATTAATCACTTGGCTCATTATATAGACTGGAGGCATTCTTTGGCATCACAGGGATACTGGAGGGATATGGCTGTAGCTTGGACTTAGCTTCAGATCAGCAGGTGATGGTTTCCATGTGATGTAATACTGTGTGTTTTTATGTAGTCGTTGGTATGCTCATCACTTCTTTGCTGTCCTACGAAACCTTCTGTCTCCCCGAATCAACATTAGTGTTATCATACCAGAGGGAAATTTTCATTTCTACAGATTCTGTACTGTTATGTGATAACTCTCAGCAACCACTTGGGTGTTGCTTTCATCAGGGAACAGCTTTAATGGACTCGTGCAGATTTATGCAGACAGGCACTGTATTTTCTGAAGCATTAAGAGAGATGAGAGGAGGCAATATTAGCTACAGTGTGCCCAAAAGCATCGCTGATATTTAAAAGTAGACTTGAATCAACATGTTGTATTCCCCTTGCTTTGCTATTACCTTCTTGCATAACCTTGTTTTCCTTCAGAACACAGTTTGAGTCCAGTAGGATCTTCAAGACCTACAGTTTTATCCTGTGTTTAAGCTTTCATGTTGCACGCACATTCTTCAAAAAGCTTATACCCAGAATAAAACTTTGTTGGTCCTAAAGGTGCCCCTAGACTCAAACTCTGTTCTGCTGCTTCAGCCCGGCATGGCTACCCACCTGAATCCATTTTCCTTCATTTACCCTGCAGGCGTCTTGGCTGATAAATGTCTGTAGCAGCTGCCGGTCTGCTGTATTCATCAGTAACACACATAGCCTTCCAAGTTTGGGTACATCCCCTACCACCATAAAACAACAAACAAAATCCTCCTATTTTTATTCAGGGCTGAAACAAATGTGATATGAAAGAGCCTCCACTTTATTTCTGAAAACCAATTAGCAGTCTCAGGTGGCTGCTTTAAAGGCAGGGGAGGGATCAGTAGGCTGGTGGGTGTTTTGTCCTTTTATCCTGTTCCTTTCCCTGATTTGAAAAGGCCCTCCAAGGCTGTGTTTAGCTCTGTGTGGGAGAACAATATGGTTGTGCCATTATTTTACCCCACACCGAGATAATTGCACCATTGGGGAGGTATTTCAAATTATGGAAGAGGGATGGGAGAATAGGATACAACACCTGTTAGCTTAGTGACCTTTCTCTCATCTTCTAATACAGATCTTGTGTATCGCATCTGCATTACTCTCAGTTGCTAGTGTTGCTGTGTTTTGACTGATTGGTGTCATCGTTGTGTACTTTCCATTCTAGACAAAAGATGGTTTTCTTTCCCAGAGTACAACTTTTTAAAAAAATATCTGGCATGTTGTTTCCTCTTCAAGGAAGCGATCCCCATCTTGCAATAAAATACTGCCAAGGTTGCTATGTTTTGAAATTAATTGTGCTACATAATAATGCTACGCAAATTAATTGTTGTTGGATGTCTTGGAAACGCATTCCCAGGAGTGAAACTTCATCTTGAAAACAAACTTTTCTTTATTGTTAAGTTCGACACATAAACAGGCTTATGTACAGTGCAACTGAAGGTAAAACCCTGTTCGTTTCATGTTTTCCATCCTTTTCATCTTGTATTACGGATCACAGATGTTTCATTTTTATGATGCACTTTGCAGGGGGTAACTGTGTAAAATGCAGCACCGTGGCAAAGAAAACATGCAATGGGTGCTTGCTCTTTAACATTAATAGCTCAGTAGCAACATGAGGCATAAAATATGTAAGGTGATAACTTTTATTAGAGCAGCTTCTGGTGGTGGAAGGGGGGGGGTTCAAGCCTTTGAGGTTTATGGAGCACACACATCAAATACAAAAACATTTGGAGCAAGTTTACACTAGCAATTTTGAAAGGAAAATGTCAGCCTAATGTGACATTTCCCTGCAAGCCTTTACTTAGTTCTACTAGACATACCCCCTGGAAATGCTAGATTAGTTTCACATGGGTGAAATTCATATTGTTGGATTTGAAATCCCCCCCCCCGAGATGTAAATTTAGGGACTCGAATGGGGGTTTCTCAATAAAGGGAGGCTGTGGCAATGGAAGAAGGGTGATTTAAAGACCTCCAAGGCTTTGAAATGTGCACCCCATGTTTTCAGTTTCCTCCACAGTCTTTGAAGCATGTATTTCTGAGCAGAGAGGGCATACATTTGGGGGGTGGGTGAGAAGAGGAGGTGGTATCACACAGAGGACACAGTTTCAGCTGTGGGAACAGTTTCCCACTTCACAGTGGCTTATTCTGTTCATTGTTGCTTTTCCATGCGTGTGGTAAGATCAGGAAGCTTATCAGGAAGGGAGGAAGGCGGAAGGATTCCTTCTTGCAGTCCGTCAAAAGCACATTGCCAAGCGGTGGCCTGGCCTTGCTTTACCCCATACCACATATCCCTAAATGGTGTTAGCCTTTCCAAACAATATTAGACAATGTAACCATGTTTGTTTTATTTAAAATATTTATATCGCCACCTTTCTCCCAAGCATTTTAGGACCCAAAGTGGATAACAGCAATATAAAAATAATTGGATAAGAAATTAGTACATTAAAACCCATCAGAAAACTCCTAAGGCCCCACCAGCAGGGTATCTCCCCTTTGTCCAGGCTCCAAAAGCTCTCGGACAGGTCTAGGGGGCTGTTCCATAGCTGTGGGGCAGCCACTGAAAAATGCCCAAGCCTAGACTGTTGCAGAATGTACTTTAGCCATGGGGGTACTGACAATACTTTGCGCTGGAAAGAATGAAGTTGCCATGCAGGAACATGCAGGGAGATGCAGTCTTTCATTATGCAGGCCCAGGTCAAGAAGGTTTTTAAAGGTGAGTGCTGATATTTTGAATTGGACCCAGAAACTACTCAGTAGCCAGTGTGGGGCCCTGCTGGCTGTCCCTCCCAATAACAAATGGGCTGCTGCATTTTGCTCTAGCTGCAGTTTCCAGGTAGCCTTCAAGGGCAGCCTCATGTACAGTACGTTACAGTAATCAGTTGCAGTTTGATGTGTGGATAATATTGATGAGGGTGAATCATGGTTGCTGGTTATGGTTGTATTATGTGCATTGAGTTCTTAAAGCTATTAGCATAGAAGTTTGTGATGTTACATGCAGGGTTTTTTTTGTAGGAAAAAGCCCAGCAGGAACTCATTAGCATAATAGGCCACACCCAACAGCAGGAACTCATTAGCATATTAGGCCACACCCCAATGTTACCAGGAGTGTGGTCATCTAGCCACACCCACCTTTTGCTTCTTATTCGTTTACCTTGTTTGTTGTCAAAACTTGTAGCAGGAACTCCTTTGCATGTTAAGCCACACACCCCTAATATAGCCAATCCTAATGAGTTTATTCTGTTGGATGTGGCCTATTATGCTAATGAGTTCCTGCTGGGCGTGGCCAACTCAGGAGCCAGCCGGAACTCCTTTCCTATGCGTTCCTGCCCAGAGCAATAATTAAAAAGAGCCGGTTTCAGCTGTTTACAAAAATTAGATTCCCCCCCCCCATCCTGGTATCATACAGACTTCTAACTTTGAGATTCTAGTCTGATGCTTTGTGTAGCATGCTGTGTCAGTAGACTGTGGTGACGGTATATTATGGGTGCCTAAAGAGTATATAAAATTGTTGACCCACATTGCAGGGGGAATTAAGTCAAATTGTATTTCATGCCAGGAGGCCCAAATACTTGGGACTTGTAATATTTATATAAATAGGGTTTGTTTGTTTTTTAAAAAAGCAGATTAATTGTTTAGTTTTCTGCATTTAAAAGAAAATAAGATTTCTAGACATCATGGTTTTATAAAACACTGTGTGTAGCCTAAAGGTCCAGGGAAAAGAGAGCAAATTAGAAAGTTTTAAATGTAATGTGTTTGGGTCTCATGATTTGTTCAGGTTTAATCACAATTTCACAGTCACGGTCCTGTACTTTAAACATTTGGGGCTGCTAGTACCATGAATTTTCCTCCATTGATGGGAGTGTGTTTATTTTATTCCTGAGAATGCCCAAGATGAGAAGACTAGAGAGAAAGGGCTTGCCACAATGCCCAAACTGAGTAAATTCATATATAACACAAAGCCGTGGTTTGGCATGGCATGATTGAAGGATTTATGCAGTCCTCTCTCCCTTCTCCATTTGTGCACTCCAGTTCAATTAGTTACTTCCTGTTTAGCATTCATGACAGCAATTGCTGTGTAAACCATGGTTGGCCATTAGATTACAACTTTACATTTTCTGACTTTTAAACCAGGATTGCACACCACAGTTGAAGAAAGTTTGCAATCCTGATGTGGAGGCCAAGCCCAACTCATTGTTTGCTTATGTAAATGTAAAAAATGTAATGCTTATGTAAATGTAAAAAAACACAGAACAGAAAGCAACTGTTTGAACTGGCATACATGGAGGGAAGAGGGGCCATGTGAGACAGTGACTCATTCATTTAACACTATCCCACGTATTTTAGTTGTACAAGATAGACACGACCTCTCCAGCTCATAGAATACCTCTTTAGCATCTCCTCCTCCTGTGCTCAGCAACCTGCCCAGTATTTCTGTAAAAGTACTTGTGCAGCAGTGGGTGCCACCAGTGTTTGCATGTTTGTTTTTAAAAATGCATTTCTTTTTTTTAGGTTTACAGACTTTCTCCAAAATTCTCTTTTTTGGTGACCTCGGGTCCATTTGTTTACACAGCAATTGCTGTCATAAATGCGCTTGTGAACAGCAGCCTTCTTCGTGGTCAGATGCCTCTTATTTCATCACTGCAACCTTCTTTCACTGTTCCAGACTGCAGATTCCATGTACAGACTGGTACGTTAAAAGATCACTCTGGTATCTTTCCTATAGAGACCCAGAGTAGAGAAACTTGGTCATGTTGATCTTGATTCACTGCAGGACAAAGCAATGCTCCTTTTCTCAAATCACAGATTTAATGCAGAGTGATATTATTTTTGTGTTCTTCATCTTGCTTTGGTGTTTTCACTCATGTGTATTTGAATATGCTACTTAAGCCCTTCAACAATGTTGGTAAAACAGCCCAGGGCAGAAAGATAGGTGACTTAAGCAGTGACAGTCATGGCAAATGTTGGCTTTATTATTTTTTTTTTTTTTGGGGGGGTACAAAGTAATGAGCTGTCTTTGATCATTTATGAAGTACATAATCTATTGTAATGTTTTGTAACCTTAAAGTGCAGTTTCTTAATGATTCATTTTAACTTATGTTGCATTCCAGAAACTCTTAACTCCTGTACTAAACAATTTAGGGTTTTTTGTTTTGTTTGTGTTTTGTTTTTTCCAGGGGAGCAAAAATAGAATAAATGAAGACTTTTAATTGTTAAGCTAGCTGTGCTGGAGTAAGGCAGCATCAATAAAATTCATGCTTCGGTGTCAGAGTTCCTCCAGTCAGGGGTTCCTCCTGTTTAGGGGTTTTGATTTCAGTGAATCTTCCCACTGTTTTTGGTAACTGTACAGCTCTGCAGCTTATTCCTTCCACCCCCCATTTTTGAAGCCCCAAGCCAGCCAGCCAGCCTGTGTGGTGGAGGAGGGCTTCTTAGTGGGACAGAAGTTATGGAGGAATGTTCTAACATGTTGCCTAACGAGGGCTGTGAAGGGTAAGCTGGGCTGTGAAAGGCAAGGCTTTTACGGAGAAGTCTTGGCAGTATCCTGGTTGTTTGTTAGGTCAGCAGCAAACCAGGTCAAGATGGCTGACAGAAATGCACTGTCCCATGGAGCAATCTGCAGGACAAAGGACGTGTTACATTGTGGATCCTTGACTAGATCCCTCAAGGTATAGTTGAGCTTTAAACAGCAGGCCCAAGGGAGAACTCAGCTTGATTGGGGTTGTAGCACTGAGGAGAGGGCAAAGGGTAAGTTACCTCTCTTTTTCCCCACCTTTGTGCGTATTCTGCCAGTGCTTGCATGAAACTGCCACTCTTGTGCAGTTGTTATATGTGGAAGAGAAAAAGGTAGACAAAGAGAGAATGCCTGTACATTCTACCTTGCTAATAGCAGCTCATGAAAGTGGAGTGATTTTGGTCTGCTGGCTGAGGTGAAAGGAGAGGTCCTCTTGATTTAGTGCTAACATGTGTCAGGGGATCCTGTCATAAATCACTTACTTGATGTGTACTGTAACCCTAAGAGCGAGGGAGCAGAGTGGGATTCAGAAATACCATTCTTCAGGCACAGTGTGATGCTTGTCCTGGTAATAATTTATCACTGGCCAGCATTGCAATGGTCAAGTATGCTTGTGTATGTGAATACTTAAGGGGGAAGAGTTCTGAAATTCTGGCCTCAGGTTAAGTGAGATGGTCCCTGGGAGAACCAGGATCTGTGGATAAAGGCTATCTGTTCAAGCCTTGCCATTCCCTTATTGAGTACTCCAAATATCATAGTAACACAAACATACAACTTTATATTTCCAGTGCTTCAGTTCGTGCCTCAAAATGTTGACATTCGAGTCTGTAACTTCAGCCACCGTATTGAAAAAGGGCTGACTGTTGCATTTGGGGAAGTGAGGAAGCATCATCTGGACATATCTAACTTCTCTGTGCAGGTGAGATAAGATGGTTCTGATGGGAAAGGTTCCCTTCCTCTCTCCTTTCCCCCAAACTACTGTACATTGATGACAGGCAGCATGATGAAGTTTGTGATTATTACTGCAGTCATTCCCAATCAATGTGATTCCTGTAGATAGTAGCCAGATAACCTGTTTTTGTTTTGTTTTGTTTCCAGAGCCCTGTTAAATACCAGCTGCATTCAAATAACCAAGTAAATTATAATCCAAAAAGTGAGCCTTAGAAGTCCTTGGAGTTGCCTTACTCCTTATATGGTGCACTTAAGCATGACTACTTTGGTGTAGTGATCAAGAGCGGCAGACTGTACTCTGGAGAACAGGGTTTTATTCTCCCACTCCTCTACATGCAGCCAGCTAGGTGACCTTGGGTCAGTCACAGCTCTCTCGGAGCTGTTCTCTCAAGAGCAGATCTCTCAAAGCTCTCTCAGCCCCACCTGCCTCACAGGGTCTCTGTTGTGGGGAGAGGAAGGGAATTGTAAGCTGCTCCGAGACTCAAGAGAGAACAGGGTAAAAATCCAACTCCTCTTCCTCCTCCTCCTCCTCTTTTATTCAGTTGGGCTTACTTCCAGGAAAGTCCTGTAAAGACTATATGATGATTCCTGACTAGTTAATTTTGCAACAGGCTTCATTTCCATGCTTTTCTTTAGGCAAATGTAAAGTGATCTGGAATACATAATTAATAAAAATGGATGACACTGACTTATATCCTGCCATCATTTCCTACCAATGAAATGAAGTTCCCTTCTGTTAGCAGAGGAAGGGGAGATGTTTGCCAGTTTTCCTCACCCACTTGAGACCCTCATTTTACCACTCCTCCTGTTTGTGAGGGTCTCCTGTCCCCCAGGAGCAGAAGTTTAGGAATGGGGCTCAGTGGACTAGAGCTGGAGGGGTGCAGAAAAGCCCTGTTTTCTATGTTTTCTACCACTTATGGTTTCTTGGATACAAACCATTATATTTTTTTAACTTGTTAAAAATCAGCTAAATGCCATCTAACACAAACTGTATTCTACAGGTAGAGTACAATATATATCAAAAGCCTTCCTAAAAATGAAGCTGAATCTTAAATGGCATCTGAGGAAAACTGTTTTTCTAAAAAAGGGAAGGTCCACAAAACCAGAAGGAAATGTCCAAAATAATAATCAATATTTGTATATTGCTTTAAGTAATACTTTGCATTTGCTTTAGAGTATTCAGATAACTTTTACATACCTAAAATCTGCAGTGTTATTCTCCTTGTATTACATATTGGAATTGTTGAGGTGTATGACCAATATTTTTTTTGTAAATAAATAAAATACACAAACTATAGAGATGATGAACTGAGGCTGCAAGAAAATGGCTTACCTCAATCCACACTGAGACATCATGGTGGAGGTGACATGTGAACCAGGTCATCTTGAGCTGTAGCTCAACATCTTGGTCATTGTGCTATGTACTTCCCTCAGCCCAGATCACAGCTCTTTCTTCATTCACTCCCTAGACAGGTACCAAGCCCGATAACCACTAAAATCTTAACTAAAGGCTTTAGTTATGGGCTCAAATGTAAAAACTGCCCTTTGTAATATTTGTGTTTTGAGAATGGTGAGTTGGAAAATGAAAAATGATGCTAATATTTTTCCTTTTTCTAACAAAATCTTTTCAGATATTGAATATAACCCTGGGTAGGTCTAGAGCAATATATCGTCAAGGTCCTGTGCAAGTTGTATTTGCTATTCGAGAGAAACGGGGATTCTTGAATGGGTCTGAAGTCAGTGAATGGCTAAGGAACCTGTCTGTGGTGGAGTTCAGTTTCTACTTGGGCTTTCCTGTGCAGCAAATTGCAGAACGTAAGTATTCTTATAGTTTTTAAAAAGTTCTTATTTAAATGACTCCAGTGTATGTAAGAAGTACTCTATGTGTCCAGATAAATCTGTCTCAGGATTCTGTGGCTGCATTCACATGTCCAGTTTGGTCATGGTTAATTAAACATGTAGAAACCCAAGCTATTCTGGGCTTCTGTGTGCACTGGCCCTCCTCCCTCTTCTTCTTCCACCCACCACACATAACATGGCAAAAGAACATTGGCTTAAGAATTACTCCACTTACATCAGACATATCAAAGTTTGAATCCTGTGGCACCTTTAAGACCAACAAAGTGTTGTTCAAGGTATAAGCCTTCGTGTGCAAGCACACTTCTTCAGATACAGTGAAACAGAATTTCTTGAACCATGAAATATAGAAAGGGGGGGAGGTTAGTTGCCAGGAAGGGCCAATTAGAGTCGAGACAGAGACAGAATCGGAAATTACCAGTCCATACACATAGGTAGAGGGTGAGCAGTAAATTATCATACAGCATAATGAAGATGTTTAACAGATACACGGATCAAGCAGGAATAATAAGCTTAGTGTATATGGTAACCATTTGTTTGGGTTCAGTTCTGGGGCAAAAACAATGAAGGAAATCAATATGTCAAAATTGGAGATTGATGTATCCTTAATTGTAGAATGCTGAGAGTAATTAATTGTGTTAAACCAGCATTCCTTGCATTATACTGTACCAGAGGGAAGAGCCAGATGTACTCCCGAGTCTGGCACAGACTGGATTTGTGCACTTGTTTATTTAACCACAGTTAAATAGATGCTGCAGCCTCCCTGTTATGTCTATCCAAGCTTTTCTGTCTGGTTTTGTCTCCACGTAGTCAGATGTACACCCTGACCTGGATGGTCTAGGCTACCTGATCTCATCAGATCTTGGAAGCCAAGCAGGGTCAGCCCCGGTTAGTATTTGGATGGGAGACCACTAAGGAACACCACATCTCTATACAGAGGCAGGCAATGGCAAACCGCCTATGAACGTCTCTTGCCTTGAAAGCTCTACAGCAGGGGTGAACTCATTTGTGAAGAGGGCCAGATCTGACAGAAATGAGACCTTGTTGGGCTGGGCCATGTGTGCCATAAAACGTAATGCCAGGTAGCGGAGATGTCAACTTTATAAAGGACACAACACAAAGAGGGGTTGTTTTTTTGCTTAAAATAAAAACATGCTTAAAACATTAGCATTCTTGCAATATTTTGTTTATTTAACAGTGTCTGATAACTGACACCTCTTGCTCTGACATTATTGCATCAAAATGTCTGTGCTGTTGCTATCTTGAGTTTGCTGTTCAGGTGTGTATTTGTAAGCTGCAAACCTATGATGATGCAGCAGCAGCAGAACTGGAAGAAGAAGAAGACAGCCAATTCCACTGTGGGCCTGATAGAGGCCCTCTGGGGGCCTGATTCGGCCCCCGGGCTGCATGTTTGACACCCCTGCTCTACAGGGTCATCCTAAGTTGGCTGTGACTTGATAGCAAAAAAAAAAAAGTCAGATGAATGCTCTGTCTCAACAATGGGACTCCATTTCTGGTCATCACAGCTGGCAGTGGCTGCTAACAGCATTGCCACTTGAGGCCTGTTCTCATGGCCATATCTTTAACCCATGAAGCAACCATATAACTTAGTTGAATGAAATATCTGCACAAACAAATTGAGTGTGTTTTGTGGCCATCAGTATATGCAAGTTATCTGTTCTTTCTTTGGCACTGTCTATGTGATGTTGTGGTCAGTTTAAGATTTTCAGACTTTGTCAGTCATGTTTTGAGTCATGGCATGAAGTGGTTCAAAGCTTTTAAAAATTAGGATCATGTTTGATGATTATATAAATTGAATGGGTCAGGGAGGAAAAGTCCTGTTGCATTTTTTCAAGGAGAATCACTTTTAGATGCCAAAGTACTTTATCACTTTGTGTTTTGCATGGCTGGAAGGGCAGATGGAAGTCTTGGTATTTAATGGGGGAGGCCTTCCATCTTCTAATAGTGTGCCTGCTCTTGACGGAAGGTGTAAAACTGGATAATATAGTACATGATCATGCCAAGCAAGAGACACAGTACACATAGATACAGACCTGTTTAGGAGGCTATTTTCTCTGAGACATAATTGGACATTGTCCTTTCATAGAATAACAAAAAAAGCCCCCAATAACAAGATCTGTGGCCATTAAGAACAAAATGGATTTTAACTTTCTCTTTTCCTTCCATCTCAGTGCCACCCCTTAAATACAATGGCTGGTGCTTCAGCTTTGGAAGGGAGAGCAGTTACAACCATGCAGTTTATTTGAAACTGCAGTTCAGATAAACATACACAGTAAAAGTCAGGAAGGGAAGAAAGATGTGGGAAAACCAATATTATCTAAATTTAATAAAGAGCTGTGAGATCCAAGGAATTAGACCACTAAACTGAGCCACTCACAAAGGGTAACTCAGGAGGAACTTGATAAAGGCATCTGCCTGGGACTGCAAAAAAAAAAAAATTCTAAAGTCAGGGTATGCTGAGTTTGGACTAATGGATTACTTATAGGCTTGAGTATAACAGTGCAGTCCCGAACAGAGTCACACCCTTCCAAGTCCTCTGAATTCCACAAGCTTAGAAGGGTGTAACTCTGCTTAAGATCTAATCGTAAGGTTGTCTTCTGTCCTAGTAAATTGTAACTTAGTATCTAAAAGTACACTGAAGCTTTCATAATATGCAAGTTTATTTAAATACAGTCAATCAGAAAGTAGATGATGACCCAATTTAAACATTCTTTAATTGGTTGACTACTCTAACATTTCAGTGTTGCCTGTGCAAGAATCCAGAATGAGGAGATGGAATTTGACTGGGGAAGGGGAGTTTCTTCCCAGTCCCAAATATAGACTCATTACGATGCCCAACAATAAAGCACATCTCTAAATTAGATTGTAAACCCATTGGGCAGGGACTGTTTCTGATGTGTAAAGTGTATAAAATTGGTCCGGCAGAAGACAACATACTTTCCTTTCCTTTTTATACCCTTAGAAGCTCATTGATTCACAGATCTTGAGCAGCAGGGGATACTTGCTTCTTATATTTTTGATGCAAGGGCTTAAAGGACCAAGCCAAATTTTGCACAGCATGCTTATAGCAATGTTCTGCATGGTTTTCCCAAATAAATTTTGATTCGGGTGCAGCTGCCAATGGCTCAGCATCCTGCCTCCGGTTCCTGCAATTCCTGGGCTTCAATATTCATTCATATATATATATATATATATATATATATATATATATATATATGCCTTTGTTAGAATGCATGGGTTTGTTTAAAAGCCATATTTGCAAGCTAATTCTGATGAAATGTTGATGGCTTGTTGAGTGTTAAGCCTGAGCATTACATCGTCTTTTAGAAAACTCAGCTCTTCATTTAAAATTTTATGTCCTTTAGCAGATGGCTAATTCCAGTTTTCCCCAGGCTGAGGAAACATCAGCACAGGTTTCATGCTGCTCATTTTTCCATGGTATTTGCATGCATAGGTAAATGAATGTATCATATGGGCAAGCGGATTTCCTACCTTTAAACTACCAATACAATACACTCTACATAATCATTTTTTCTCTGAATAATTGATCCACAGCTAAGGGGGAAATGATTCATACCTTTTCCCTTACTGTGTAGATGAAAACTGTGAATCTTGTTTCAAGGGACATGGCTAAGACCAAGAGCTATGTAATATTTAGAGAACTACAGGAAATTAACGCCATTAAATTTGGGAAAGGGAACCAGAATTTTCCAATTAAGATATCTGATTACTGTTGAGGTGATAGTTCTTTGGGAGCAATTTATTGCATATTTTCATAGTGTTTCTGTACCCCTAAACCGTGGTTTTTGAGGTCTGCATGCAGTTCAGTGCTGACTGATGACTTTTTATATGCTACTTCTCCCCAGTGATTTTCCACATTATATCAAATTCCAGTCCAAATGTTTCATCCATAAAGAAAAAACACACCTTTCAAAAACTGTACTTTATTTAGATTGTTTTTTTCCTGCCTTTTCACCCAATTAGGGTTCTCAAGGTGGTGAACAGTTATAAAACTCACACAAAGCAACAATTAAAAACATAGATAGGAGCAGGGGTCTTTTGGGGCCGGAGTGTGCCGGAGCGCCGCTCCGGCAGCCCAGGCACTGGGACATGTGGTGGTGGCGGTGACAAGCCCCGCCCCCAGCTCCCCTCCTGGAAGAGCTGCAGCCCAGGGCCGCTGAAGAGGCCCGTGGCTGGCTTCCCAGGCCATGCTTCAGCACTGAGGCCCCTGGGCAAGGCCCGTGGCTGGCCTCCCGGGGCCCGCGATTGAGCTGCAGTGGCCCCGGGGAGGCCCAAAGAGGCCCGTGCCCGGCCTCCTGGGGGCCGCGCTCCAGCGCTGAGGCCCCATGGAGGCCCAAACTGGGCCGTGGTCGGCCTCCTGGGGCCCGCGCTCCAGTGCTGAGGCCCCACAGAGGCCCGAAGAGGGCCGTGGTCGGCCTGCCAGGGCCCGAGCTCCAGCGCTGTGGCCCCAGGGAGGCCCGAAAATGCCCGTGGTCAGCCTCCCGGGGCCCGCGCTCCGATGCTGAGGCCCGAAGAGGGCCGTGGTCTGCCTCCTGGGGCACGTGCTCCGGCGCTGTGGCCCCACGGTGGCCCGAAGAGGCCCGTGGCCGGCTTCCTGGGGCCTGCGCTGTGGCCCCGGGAAGGCCCAAAGAGGCCCATGGTCGGCCTCCCAGGGCTAGCGCTCCGGTGCTGTGGCCCCACGGAGGCCCGAAGAGGCCCATGGCCGGCCTCCTGGGGCCTGCGATCGAGCACTGCAGCCCGGGGGAAGGCATGGATGGAGGTAAGTGAGGGATCTGGGTGGGTGGGAGAATCTTCCTCCCTCTCCCCATCTCTTTGCCCTCCTTCTGTCCATCCTTTCTTCTCTCCTTTCCTTTTCTTTCTTTCACTTTTCCTCTTTCTTTCCTTCCTCTCTTTCTTTCCCTTCTTCCCTTCTCTCCTTTTTCTCTTTCCCTCCTTTCATTCTCTCCTTTTCCCCTTTCCCTTCTTCTTTCGTTCTCTTTCTTTCCCTCTCTCTTTTTATCCCCTCTTTCCTTCTCTTTCCTTCCTTCTTTCCTTCTCTCTCTCTCCTTCCACCTTTCCTACTGTGGCCCAACATTCCCCCCCCCCCAAGCCAGGCTGACTGGGAAGGGGAGGCTTTTGAAGATGCCTCCCCCTTTGCTTCACCTTATGACATCACTTCCGGTGATGTCAGGGGTGTGGCATATTCTAATGAGCTATTATGCTAATAGCCTAGTAGCTCATTAGCATACTTTATGCTAATGAGCTCCTGCAGGTCTTTTTCTAGGAAAAGACCCCTAGATAGGAGAGAGATCGGTAAGTGAAAACCAAAAGTTCTTCACCTGCTACCAGAAGGTAATGAAAGAGGGGAACAGATGAATTTATCTAGGAAGGGAATTCCACAGTACCCTCACCATCTGAGGTTAGATGGATGGCAACCCAAGAACAGACCTTTTCAATGATGGCACTGAAATTATAGAATTTCCTCCCTAGTGTGATTTGTTTATTACCCTCTAAAGGGCCACTTCCAGATTTTGAGGGCCCTGGAGAAGAGGGTAAATGCTGACTGCCGCTTTGGGGTCAGGAAGCAATTTTCCCCCAGGCCAGTTTGGCCAGGGATTCTGGAGGTTTTTTGTCATCTTCTGGGCATGGAACAGCGGTCACTGGAGGGGGAAGGTATTTGTGAATTTCCTGCATTGTGCAGAAGGTTGGACTAGATGACCCTGGAGGTCCCTTCCAGTTCTGGTTCTTTGTTCCCCTGCTGTCCTCTGCTTATGCCTCTCTCTGCACCCACAACCTCACATGCCTGTGCATCATTCTTCCACCTCCTCATGAGCCCTCTCACCACCCACATTCACAGGTGCCTGAATCATCCATATGCCCTTTCCTTTGCTGGGCAGTGTGTAGGGCTGGGAGCATGGATGGTAGAGTACCTGCAATCAAGCAGGTGGAGCTAGGGCATGCACATTAACAGCTGTGGACCAGGCAGAAGCCCTGGGCCCCAGCAACCGCCCTACTACCTCAAGATATGCCCCTCTATCTCTGTCTTGCACAGGCGGGTGAAAACTTTTCTGTTTCCTTTGGCATTCCCCTGGGATCCTCACTGACCCATCTTCCGGTTTGTGTTTACGTATCTGTGTTTTGCTGAATTGTTTTTATTATTTTATGTATATTCATTTTATAATTTCTTTTAATGATTTGGCTGCTCACCACCTTGAGGACTCTGAACTGGGTGGAGAAGGCAATAAATATGTTTGAAATAAATAAATTTCAAGTTAGGGCCAAAACCAGGAACCTTCCCCTTTTCTTCTCCTGTAGCCTTAGCGTACTGGATTCCAGAAGATAGCACATTTACAATGCAGTACTAAGGAGATATACTCAGACTCTTATACAAGTCTGCTCAGTTGGGTTTACTGTCAGAAGAGTGTTCATAGGATTGTAGCATTAGTTATTTGAAAATAAGACAGCGAGCTTTCTAATTTTGCAGGGTAGCTCTCCTCCTCCTCCTTCAAGTCTGTCTCAAAATATGCAAGCACATAATACCTCTGTAGGAATTAATTAAATTAATTCAATGGTCAGAATGTAGAACTGGCAGCAGTAATTATAGTACCCCAGACCTTGCACAATTTATTTCATTATCTCAGTAGGAACTGCAAAATAGCCTCTTGATTCCTGGCTGTTCGAGTTCTGGAGCTTACCATTAATATCGTGCTTTCTGTCTCCTCCCCATCCATTTTTGTCTCCAGCTGTTTATTATCCTCAGCTGAACACATCTCACTTGATGAAATCTTCCTGGGTGCGAACAGGTATGTACTACTTGTGAGACTGAATCGTTTTTGTGATATTCTGTTAGCTGAACAGCATGAAGACTCAGTCATGAAAGGCATTTTAATTTTTTTTAAGTAGTGACCATGGTTCTGAAACTACATCTAAAGTATATTAAAATTGTGTGTAGTTTGGTTCATTCATTGGGTCGGGAGGTGTGTGTGGAAAATGTCAATAAGGGTAAAAGAAGGGAAGTTTGAATAAAAAAAATATGTTGGTAATGTAAGGCACGTTCCTCTTTTGGCCAGTCTCATTTCTTCAATTTGCTCTAGCAGTTTAATGCTATTATGTATTTTGGAATTCAGTTTTATTATTAAGAAAGAAAATTTAAATGAAAGAAGAGAAATTGAAAACACAATAAAACATGTTTTCTTAGGACCAATTTTAATGTAGTGTATTATCCTACAATTACTTCCATTTTATATTTATACTGCACTGGAGTATTTCATTTATGCCCCACTTTTCTCCCAACGGGAACCTAAAGTGGCTTACAACATTCTCCCTTTCTCCATTTTATACTCACAATAACCTTGTAAGATAGCTTAGGCTGAGAGCATGTGACTGGCTCAAGGTCACCCAGCAAGCTTCCATGGCACGAGTGGGGATTCAAACCTGGGCCTCCCAGATTCTAGTCCAACATCTACCAAATGACTATGTCATGCTAGCTATGAAATGAGGTGATTGAAAGTGATAACTGCGAATTGTATCTAGAGCTGTGTCAATTTTTTTACCAGAAATCTGGACCTAAACTTGCCATTTCTCTTATGATTTCTGCCTTTATGGCTATGATTCTGGCTAGGCATCCAGAAATTCAGGATATGTAGTAGCCATTTTTCTAAAGTGAATCTATGGGATTGGATGCAGACAGATTTTTTTTTAACTCAGTCTCACCTGTTTCCCCCTTCTTACTACATTCGCAGTACCTTTTGTATATGTAGGTTCCATGATCCCTAGCATAGCATTTTTGGCGGACCCTCTCCTCTCCTTTTCACCAGCAGAAAAGCTGGTTCAATTCCAGAGCTGCTGTTAAACATTTCCTTATTCAAATTCATTTCTTTGAAACATTTCCATCCCAACTTGTCTTTTTAGACTCAAAAGGCAGACTCATGTCAAGTTGCCCTTTCCTGATCTGTCCTATACTGTATCTTGGAGGAAAGCGGAAACCAAGTATAGCACCAAGAGCCCCTTGATGGAAAGAAAGGATAAAAGTATAATATTCTCTGCTTAATTGGCTGCCACTGATGGGGAAAGGGAAGTACATCACAATACTGTCAGGACATGGGATAAATTAAACCAGATGCTATGGAGGGAAAAATTTCAGGGAAGCTAAACAATAGATCTTCACTCACTCTGGAAGCTCCCCTTCTTCTGTTTTTTAATAAGAGTGTCTGTCATATGAAATATGTAGGACTGCACAATTATAGGAATGCTTTGGAAACATGTTTTTGCTATGGAAGAACTTGCAGTGGTCACCACCTGATGACATTATTGAAATGTGTTGTGCAGCTTAATAAGCACCTGTTTTGAGGTTGATTTCCTTTACTTTTTTGTTTGTTTGTTTTCCCGTGCTGGAAATCATTGGGGCTCACTCCCAAGTAGGTCTATAAGAATTGTGCCTGAATTGCCTGTCTTTGCTCTAGCCCACAGACATCTCTCTCACACTGAATCTGTTTGTTTCAAATATTTTTACTCCACTTTTCCGCCATGCTTGATTTTCAGGATGCCTTACAAAAATCCATAACATTAAGACCAATAACAGTACAACTAAATTGCAATTAACAAAATAGACAACAGTGTAAAACCAGTGGCAGCAAATAAGCAGGCATCTAAAGAATCAGGAATCTATTTTTAAAGCAATTTAAATATTAAAGATAGCTTCAGAGGGTAGTGTTGGTCTGCAGTAGAAGAGGAAGAGATTGGATTTATACCCCACCCTTCACTTAGAGTTTCAGAGTGGC
The DNA here is from genome assembly GCA_029375565.1 of Gekko gecko. Lineage (NCBI taxonomy): Eukaryota > Metazoa > Chordata > Lepidosauria > Squamata > Gekkonidae > Gekko > Gekko gecko. Next base: position 38,444,289 of record JAPDNY010000005.1, on the reverse strand, counting down.
TTACAAACTCCTTTCCCTTCCCCTCCCCACAACTGGGGCTGAGAGAATTCTTGACAGAAACTGCTCTTTTTCAAGAACAGCTCTTATCAGAACTATGGCTTGCCCAAGGTCATCCAGCCAGGTGCAAGTGGAGGAGTGGGGAATCAAACCCGGTCCTCCCACATTAGAGTCCGTGCACTTAACCACTACACCAAACTGGTAGAATACCCTGGGTGTTATCCAGTAACTCCTTAAAGACCAACAAGGTTTTCGTCGTATAAGCTTTCAAGTATCATTTGAGATAGTTATTGTTGTACAAACACATTTCTGCACATTCATTTAATTATCCAGTCCTTTCTCCAAGGGCTCAGGAAGGTGTGTATGGCTCTCCCTTTCTCTGTGTTAACTTTCACAACAATCCTGTGAGGTAGGCAGACTGAGCAGGGAATAACTACCACAGGGTCACCCAGTGAGCTTCATGCTGAGTGGGAAATATTGGTCTGGCCCCCTAACCACTAGGTCACTCTGATTTTGTCTGTTCCGTTTAATTACTTGACATATAAGCACTGTAATATCTGTGGTGGCAACAAATGGCAAATTCATTTCAAAGAAGCTTTGGAATAACACAGACACTAAACATTATTATAAAGGAGGATGAAAAAGCGAAACCTTACAGCTAAGGGAAAAGAATGCTTCCTAACTGGACTTTAATATAAAGTGTTATTTCATATGTTGGTGTATATCAGTTAGCAAAGATAAACCCCAATCATTCCCTAAGTCTGCTACTTTGGGTGGTGTCCCCTAAGCCAGAAATCACTAGATTGCTTACATTTGAAGCTATGTATTCAAATACCAGTTTTCCTGCTTGCATTTTTCTTTCAATATAGTTGTTTTGGGTGTCGTCAACAAGAAGATTCAAGAGGATGTGTTTCAGGCTGACATGGAGAGAAGACTAGCCCAGCTATTAAACGAGGCCTTGAGCAGAGGGCGGATATGGAGAAGGGCAACTTTTGCCAGGAACAATGTCGTGCAGGTAATGTTAGAAGAGAATTCATGTGGGATCTGTGCAAAGCACCCCCCCATTGTTTGATTTAAATTTTACTGTTGATTTTTTAAAATTTTATTTATATCCCATCTTTCTCCCCAATGGAGACTCAAAGCAGCTTACATCATTCTCCTCTTCTTCGTTTTATCCTCACAACAATCCTGTGAGGTAGGTTAGGCTGAGATTGTGTGACTGGCCCAAGGTCACCCTTTGAGCCTGCATAGCAGGGTGGGGATTTGAACCTGGATTTTCCAGATCTTAGTCTGACACTTTAACCGCTACACCAAGCTGTGGCTAAAGCAGTGGTCAGGTTGTAACATCAGAATCCACACAGTTCCTGAATTTTTATGCCTGTTTCCTGGTGAATGACTGTCCCTGTCTTTGGTCTGGAGTGATGTCTAGTTAAGGTGTTGTGAAGATGGGTTGCTAAGCAGGGATATTCTTCAGGGCATGGCTCTCTTCACTGTCTCAAAATTGTATGTTGCGCATACACCTTGAGTCTTTTTGAGAAGGGCAGGCAGCGCAAATGCTATAAAATAAATAAATCCATGTAAATGGATGAGCGCTTATGCATCAGGCATTGATATTCTTCATATGGGCTGAATCCAAACATCATTTCCTACAACAGAAAGGGGGGGGTCTTAGCTATTCCCCCTCCCCTTCAAGACCCCCACTTGGCTCCCCACAGTGTTCCTGAGGATTCTGTCCCCCAGGAATAGTTCAGCAAGGTTGCATTGGGTGGGGGAACTGGTGAAATTTGCTTCCCTCACCTCACTTTTGGGAAGTAACTTGCACTTTGGGAAACAACTTCTATGTTGTTCAACACTTTACCAAAATAATCTTCAATGGGAAAAAAACAGGCAGGTGGAATGCAGCCATCAGCAGTGTTTATCAGAGTGGGAAGGCAGGGGGTCTCACAGTAGGGACCTTGAAATGAGAATTGGGAGGTTTGTTTTCCTGTGAAACATTGGAGAGTATGAGAATATGAGATAATTGGACTGAGTAGGGGGGTTACTTACTGTTGTTCTTTCATTGTTGCTTCAGATAGATTAATTTTTTTGCCTCTTTTCCTTCTGCTTGCTATCTCATGCCCCTGTCAGTCCCAACTCCTCCTCATTCTCCAAACATAGTAAGAGAACAAGATTTTCTAACACATGGGAGGCTGCAGTTAGATATAGTAGAACATAGCTTCCTGAGACTGTTTGCACATAGACTGAGGGAGATGATTACAAAGGATATGCAGCTTAATGGATTATTTAAGAGATTCCACATTTTGTTTCCCAAAGCTTAAACCTGTTGTTGATATGTTTTTCTTGCTGCTTAATTGTATTTTGTTTTGGGTATATGTAGAATACTCTTCTTTTCTAGCTACTGGTGACCTGATGATGGCATAGAGAGGTTATGTGCAAGACTAGAAAAACATTTTAAGTTCCTAAGTCAATGCACATTTAGCCATTTCAAGCAAACCTCTGTTTGTTACAGGCATACTTCCGTGTGTCCATGCTTATGCTTGCTGTTTCTCCTCCCCTCGCACACGGGATCAAAGTGCTTGGAAACCCTGAATCAGATTACTGTTCAAATGCAGGCTGTGGGGCATACTGAAGTTTCTTTCTGCTCCACAAACTGGAATTCTAATTGTGAATTAAACTGGTTTAGAATTCCTGTTATTGGGAAGGGGAAAACCCAGTTTGCCCAGCTACCTGCATTAGTATGCCGTGGTAAATTGGAATTTGGATGAAGGCTTCTGAAACTAGGTTGTGCTGCATGGTGCAATGGGAGAGAGAGTGTGTGCACGCAAGAAAACAAGCAGGTTTTGTGGCAATCAAACTAAGGCTCATCTGGCCAATAGTAGCTCTGACAACTCAAGTGGGTGGGTTTTTCCAGGCTTGGATATGCTAAGGAAGGCAAAGTGCCTGTATACTGGGGCTGTTGTCTTCAGATCAATCTTTTACCAGGCATTACCTCTTTTAAGTTTTTGTTCTAGTGATGATCTTCCTATCATACACACCACCCCAACTACAAACTACACTTTAAACATGAAGAAATTTCAAAATATATTTTGTTTTGGGTGAGGATGACAGGGCTGCTTCCACACGAAGCAGATTCTCTGAGTAGCTCTCATTGTTGCTGCAAATACAGAGCATTCATGATTGTGATGGAGCATCCACATGTAAGTTTTCCTCTCACTTGTCTTCCTTGGCCCCCTGTGACTGCCATTTTCCCCTGCCACTGGCTATTGAAGGAATGTACTAGGTTCCCAGCTTTCATTGGGGGGCGGGGGAGAAGTATCTTGTCCTTTGGATTGCAGAGAAGAAATTCACAGCCAGTATAACTTCCCAGCCAGGACTGACGTCTTTTAAGTGAATGCTGGGAACTAATACATTAGCTGGGAACTAATACAGTAGGACATTATAATGTTATATCAATATAGCTGTTACTGATCAAAGAGGAAAAACCCTGTAAAAATCTCTCCAGTAGACCACAGGAGCCAAGGTAAAGAAAATGGGGCAGGCATGGGCAGGACCTGAAAACATGTGCACCTTCCCTCCCATGTGATGTGCAAAGGAACATTGGCAGCAGTCTTTCCAAAATAATCCTAAAGGATTGTTTATTCTGTTTTTTTCTGGTTTTACGCATTGGCACTTGGTGCCCCTGTTTGTTAGCCACCCTGAGCCCGCTTGTGGGGAGGGCAGGGTAGAAATCTAAATAAATAAATAAAATTATATCAAGCAAGGCTTCAGAAAGGTCATAGCAAAACAGGGGAAACATAAAACAAACACTGCACAAAGTCATGTGGATGCTTCCCTCCCCCACCCCCCAAAAAAAACAGCTCTTGAAAGGAAGCTATGACAGAGCAAAATCTCAGTGTGAAAACAGCCATAGATAAGCATTAGAAAGTAAAGAGTGTCCCTCGGTATGTATGCTTAACCTCCAATGTGACTCAGCAGGCGAGACTCTAGATTATTGCCTTTGTATTTACACTTGCTGTGTGTCATTTTTAAAAAGGTAATAATGAGCAATTTTTATTCCAGGTTCATGAGATCTATATTTTTTAATCTCTTTTAGCTTCCTGTTATGATTTATTTGTTCTTGTATTGGTTTTCCATTCTGAAATTTGGTCATGTGTTACCTTAACTGTGGATGATGGAATGGCAGCTGATAAATAGGTAGCTGCAGTTTTAATCTGATTTTTTTTAATGAGGTAGGCATTTTTTTTGCCTCTGAGTCGTGTGTTATGGATGCATGACATTTTAATTGAATTATAAAGTTTTAAATGTTCATTGTTTTTAGTTGTAGGGATTTCTGTTGGTGCGCTGAGGGCTTATTTCGACCATATAAATAAATAATACATTCATAAATAAATTGGCTTTGATTTATGACATGTAGAAGCAATAGAGAGTCCTGTGGCACCTTGAGGACTAACAAATATAGCAGAAATTGCTGTGAACTGGAGTTCAGTACATATAAAATGTTGCCCTAATTTGGCAGAGATATCTGTACGTGGATATAAACAAAAAGTGGCAGGGGAATATTGTTACAAAGGCAGACAAAAAGACTTGGCAATCCAAGACGTTAGTGTTTTATGTTACTGTGTGCAGCATGGTTGAAAATAAAATCCAGTTAAAAGAGTAAATGATATACCTGGCATGGCGGTGGAACATTCCCAGTGAGCAATGAACTTGCAAAGTAAGGTGAATGGTATCCATAAACCTCTCATGATGGATAATTTTTTTCTGTAATAAGCTGCTCCTAATCCTATGTGGAATAGTGCACTATAGCTTTTGCTAGCCCTGTGAAGGAGTCGTGGACTACTTTCTTATACAACAGATTGGCAGTCTTCATATTGAAGTTTTTGCCCAATTAAAGTTTAGCTTGAAGAAGTCACTGTAGGTCTCTCTGAATCACTGAAAAAGGTTTTCTGTCATGGTGTTCATTGGACTTCTTTGTGGTGAAAGCAACAAGAATGACAGAGCAGTCACAAGCAACATATGATAGGAGTCTGTTTATTGATAGGTGTCTCTTGTCTGTTGATAGAAGTCTATCATCACACTATTGATAACCTTTTTTGCACCCTTATATTTGAATGTTTGCACTTCATTTGGTATGCAGAAGGAGAATTTGGCATGGGGAGAAAAAACAGGGTACGATTTGCTTCTTGCATTATTCTTGAATTAAGAACATAAGAAAAGCTGTGCTGGATCAGGCCAATGGCCCATCCAGTCCAGCACACTGTGTCACACACCGGCCAAAACAATTGCTGCCTCTTTTTGTAGGAGCACGTATGTATGGTTTGTGTAGTTGATATTCACGACAATGCCCAGAAGCACTGCTCTAGATTTAGATTAATCAGTGATCCATTGTAAATTTGACATTTTGAGATACGGTGTTACTAGCTCCCTATAACCCGCTGGCTGAAAATAAATCCATAGACTGTAGCTACAGATATCATGCATTCTTCGTGTATTTTTTTTCTTAATAGTAAAACAGTATATAGTATATCAGTATTTGTTGACATGTTAGTGTTGAACTCAGGCTCATCAAATAATATCCTATTTTTCTGAAAATGAAGACGATAATGGCCCAAACCTGTGTGACACTATGAGGGTCTCAAAGACAGAACTACTGATAACCCTGATACAGGTATTCCCATGTGAGGAGGCAGACACATGGCCTCCTGCCACGATATGTGTATTCACCACAGATTGCAAAATGGGTGCATGAACCATATTAGTGGTGCCATATATCCATCTCTGCACACACACAGGGAGGTGTCAGTTAAGTTCATACCATCAGTACTTCTGTATTATCCTAGATTGTGAGCCCACAAGCAGTTCATTGTACTTCTGACTGTTTGAAGCAAGCCTTACTTGGCTGATTATCCTGGAAGCCTGTATATCAAGTAACACAGAAAGTGGGCATGCCCTTGTAAAACAAGATAGTTGAAATCTGATTATCCCCATCAATCCATGTCCTCAGAAAATATTCTTGTACATGGGCTGACAGAATAGAATTGCATAATCAAAGGAAAAGTTTTGCAATTAATGTTTTCAGTATTCTTAAGACGAACATACTTAGGAAGGGGGAAGGACCCTGACTCAGTAGCAGAGGTTTTGCTTTGTATGCCGAAGGTCCTAGTGTCAGTTCCCAGCTTCTGTAGTTAAAAGAATCAGGTTGTAGGTGATATGAAAGAGCTCCACCTGAAAGAACCGCTGCCAGTCAGAGTAAACAATGCTGACCTTGATAGATCAATGGTCTACTTCAGTATAAGGCAGATTCATATGCAGTGTGAACCATCTCATGTACAGGACAGGAGTAGCAGGCTACATGGAAATTGGAACTGAAGATGGCCCAGATCTGTTAATACTTATACAATGTAATATAAACTTATTTATGTATCTTTGGTAGAGTTGCATACTGGTGGTAGGAAGGGGGTCTAATGCTATAGAATCTAAAATCCAAGTTCTAAGCCCACTTGTGGGGAGCTTGGAATATAAGTTCAAAAAATAAGAATCAATAAATCTATAAATAGCCAAATTAAAGCCCATTTATCAAGTTTTGATTAAATATAAAAATTATATAATCCATCTTTTTTAAAGTTGAAAGGAAGAGAATTTATGTAACTATGGGAAAACCAGACGTAACATTTTTTGAAATGTTCAAGCTGTGGGTAAAAGTTTTTTCTTTGGGGGGGCAAATTTTGGGGAAAATTGAAAAATATGCAGTACTTTCCTATCAGAGCTTAACTTTATTTCTCTAATTTAGCAACATTAAATGCACAGTCTATCATTTAATTGTACTATTTTGCACATTAATAGAATGTAAAAGTATAAATTTTATATTTATATTTGTTACTTAGCTGGTAGGAGGCCCAGTTTGAGTCCCACCTAAGCAGCTTACAAGACTTTTAATTTAAATCTTTTAAATGTTTGTGTCCCTTTCCAGATTGTGAATGTGTCGCAAATAGAGGACATTGACAACCCAGTAATGCTGATTTATTTTGTGGAGGATCAAGATGGTGAACGGCTCAGTGCTGTGAAGACGTCTGATCTGATTAATAGAGTCGATATCCAAAGAGCTGCTATCGTCCTAGGATACCGCATCCGAGGCCCAGTGGCACAGCGTGAGTCCTGCTAAGAAATATTCTGATAAAAGATATATTCAGCATTTCTGGGAAAATATTGCACGAACACAAGCATTTATTTACCTTGTGGTTCCCTAGTCAAGTGGCGAGCCATTCATCTGTAGCATTTACTCCTTAGTGAGATTAACATTCCCATACGTCACACCACAAGAATATTGCATATGATCACCTTCCTAAATAGAAAGTTAAACCATTCAAAGCCCATTGACAAAGTAGACCTTGGTATTACTCTAGCTGGTGTGTGTCTAACTTGAGCGTGTCCAGAAGAAGGCAACCAGGATGGTGAGAGGGTTGGAATCCAAGTCTTATGAGGAAAGGCTGAAAGAGTTGGGTATGTTTAGCCTGGGGAAGAGAAGACTTAGAGGGGACATGATTGCAGTCTTCAAGTGTTTGAAGGGCTGTCATGTAGAAGATGGAGCAGATCTAATCTCTCTTGCTCCGGATTGCAAGACTAGATCTAATGGGTGGAGATTACAAGGGAGTTGTTACTGGCTAAATATCAGGAGAAATTTCCTAACTGTAAGAGTGGTTGAGCAGTGGAACAGCCTGCCTCGGGAGGTGGTGGATGCTCCTTCGCTGGATGTTTTCAAGCGGAGACTGGACAACCATCTTTCGGGTATATTGTAGGTATGTAGAGCTATCTTTCGGGATTGGACTAGATGACCTGCAAGGTCCCTTCCAACTCTAACATTCTATGATTCTATGAGTGCCTTTGATTTTGTTCAGGATTTCATCACCAAATCATAGCGCCTTCTTCTGCTTATCTCTTTGGATATTTTCTTAAAACAATCACAATTACTATGAGAGGCACAGAGAGCCTCTTGAATATACTTCTCAAATGGACAGAAGGTCTAGGATCTCCTGCTTCCTCCATGTGACACCCCTTACATTGCTGGCTCTTTGGCTACAATCCAACAAAATTTAATTTAAAATAGACCTTAGCATCCTGAGGAGCCAGAGTTGTGTGGGACTGTGAAGACATCCTCTCTCCATACCTAGAAACTAGGGGCTTATATTTCACAAACTACAAACTTCTTTGAAAAAAGACTTTTATTTTTATAATTGAGGCTTTTGGGATCACTTAGTCTTCTAGTCTTCAGTGAGGGCAATGCCTGGACTCAGGGTGCCACCCAGCATTCTTTTGACCTATTATGAGGGTATTCAGGGATCATTTCTTTAAAAAAGAGGTGCAGGAGCTCATTTGCATAACTCATTTGCATATGCCACACCCCCTGACAAAGGGTAGGCATGTTTAAAATGAGTTCTGCAAATGAGGGGGGATTGGAAAACCCCTCCCCCCATGAGTCTCTCCACAAAAGCAGAGAGGCTCAGGGGGAAAGGCAGGCATGTCTGCCTCACTGCCCTCCCCATCTCCAGCGAGCCTGTCGCAGTGGGCTGGATGGAGATGGGAAGAGCAGGGAGGCAGTCATGCCTGGGTTCCCTGCCCAATCTTCTCCAGGTGCCCTGCAGCTGCTGGGCACCTGGAGAAGATCGGGCAGTGAAGCTAGGGATTTAACCCCCCTCCCCCCGAGTCTCTCCATAAAAGTGGAAAGGCAGGCATGTCTGTCCCCCTGCCCTCCCTGTCTCCAGCGAACCCGCTGCGGTGGGCTGGCTGAGCCTGGAAGAGCAGGGTGGCAGTCATGCCTGGGTTCCCTGCCTGATCTTCTCCAGGTGTCCTGCGGATCAGGCAGGAAACCTAGGCATTTAAATCCCCTCCCTCCCTGAGTCTCTCCGCAGGTGGGGGGCGGAGTTTGGGCTCCTTACTGCCAGAGCACTGCTCGGGGTGCTCCAGCAGGAAATGACCCCTGAGGGTATTATAGGATTGAAGGAACCACACAGTACACTTGATGAAAACAACTAAGAAACAGGTTTATTTCAGTAGTATGTATTACAGTAACAAAGTTAGCTGGGTCCTAAGAAAGTGTAACAGTTACAAATAATGCTCCCTCTAAGCTGTGAAGTTTTGTGAACAAAAATTCTACTTTGTGAGCTACTGGCATTAAAGTTGTGAGCAAGTGATTTGGTTTGCTCTGGAGCCATCCTTCCTGAACTAAGACAAAAATATGTGAGCCAGAGGCTAAAAAACTGAACTAGCTCACACTAACTCAGCTTAGAGAGAACACTGGTTACAAAGCAGATCTTTTGTGTGTCTGAGTCAGGCTTATAACATGGAACAGAAAGGTTGTTTTTTTTTGCAGGAACAGCACCCAAACCATACCTATTTCAAAATGCCTAATCATTCTCTGGCAGTGATTTGTTTATTAAGAAATGGAGTTGTTCCAATCTTAGACCAGTACTGTGTCAGAACTGAGGTTCTGGAGCCAAAACCCACAGTTATAGATAGTTCAAACAAAGCCCCCCCCCCCGATCCCAACTAGTCACGCCTCACAGCCATCCCACCTAGCATTTGCATGCTCCAAACCCCCACCTGTAAATTCACCGTTACGTTATCTATAACAGTGAAGCAAGCACAGTCAGTACCCAACCCAAGATCATCCCTGAGAAGGGGGCTTCTTAGAAGAGTTACATTGCCACTACAACAGAGCCGTTCTCACACTCTTGCACTCACACCCCTCCTTCCGGAATTTCCCTCCCCCTGCAGCCTCAAATCCCCATGATACATGGCAAATGAGAGTCTGAGTTTGACATTAAACTGCCAAACTCCTCCTTTCCCCCTCCCCTTTTAACATTCCAGTCCACCTTTGGCTGGACCCCCCTGGAGGGCGGAACTTGAAACTGGATGCATATGGAGAAATGTCAGTATGACAGTCAAAGGTGATTGGCATGAAAGCATGGCATTGGTTAGTTTAAAACACTGTTGGTGATTTGATGAACCAAAGTTATGTATACAAATACAGCAATAACTGTAGTACTTTAAAAAGAAAGCAACAAAAATGCAAAGTCTTCAGTTTCAGAAGCACAGCAGACATTTCAAGCAGTAATCTGCCATCATTCATAAGTGCACCAATCATAAAACTGAGAAGAAAACTGGTTTAAACTCCCCGCCCAAATAGACTCAGTCCTTCATTAAAAGCGAGGCAACAATGTTTGCCTTTTAAGGTGTCTAATATGGAAACAAACTGCTCCACATCAGGAGCCAAACTAGTTTAAAACACAGAGTCTGAATGCAACCTTAGATAGGTATAACTCTGCAAAGGATATCACTTTTACTGTGGTCGGGCACTATTTTGCATATGGTTGTCCTTACTCATTAGATTACATAAATATGGTTTCACTTTCAGGGCCTAGCATTCAGCTAATAGTGGTAGAATTTGAATGAATTTATAATAGAATGGCAAGTTTTATCTGGTCCTCTGTTGGATAAATGTAAGATCTGAAGGGAGGGGGAATTCTGAAAGGGAAAATAGAAAAGAGGTGCTGTTGTTTTTCATGAGGTGAACATTCTACTAAGGACTGAGCTTTTCCCACCTGCTCGTTCCCACCTGCCTGGCTGCTCAAGCCTGAAGAGGAGCTGCTATCTATAGTTGCTGCACTGCATTTTTAAAACATTGTTTTTAGTTTTGCAAGCCACTTTGAGCTTTGCTTTGCAGAATAAAAGTGGGATAAATGTATTTTGAATATAAAAATCAGATTTAAATTCTATTTTTTAAAAGTAGGAACTAATGCAAGACATATAATATAGCTTCTTTACCTTGATTTAAAAGACATTTTAGAATTACTTAGTGATTTTCAGTGAATATCACAAAGAGAAGGGGAAGCGATACACAGTGCTACAGAGCTGAGTTCTCTCCATATTAAAATCACTTTAGGCAACAGGATATGTCAAATCCATCATGCAATTCAAAATTGCAGAAGTATGAACTACTTAAGGTCATGTGCAATTTTGTTACAATTAGTTTTTTTTAGCAGAAAATACTCTTTCCCGTTTACTTTCTTCTCGTATCCAGTGCTTCCTTCAGGAAACTATAAATGGTTTATATGGGGCTCCCAGGCAATCTTCCACCCAGTTTAATAATGTAAGAGCACCTTGTGCTATAGAGTCTGGGCTACTTGCAGAAGCATATCATTCTCTCCAGTGGAATCGTAGTGCACTGTGTGAACAAAGAGGATACCTACAGATCTGCCATGCTGTGTTGATGGCCCACTGGCACCAGCAAACATCAGACATACCTGGGATTTAGATGACTAATGGGTCGCTGCAACAGTATGAAATGCTGTTGTAACTTGTTGTGGTGGTCACAGTGTCTCCAAGCACACTATTTCTGGACAGTTCTTGCAACCGTGGGACAAACTGGACATTATATCCGCCACGAAGGCTTCCCTGATGCATTTTACACACAGATGTAATGTTGAGGAACTAAAGCTCCCAAGCATTCTAGGGCCTGATTCAGCTCAGGAGCATGGTGTTGAGGGAGTAGGAGCATCTGTTTCCCCCACACACACCATTTTTTTCTGTACTGACTTGGATAGCCTAGGCTAGCCCAATTTCATCAGATTGCAGAAACTAGGTAGGGTCAGCCCTGGTCAGTACTTGGATGGGAGACCCCCCAAGGAATATCAGGGTCACTGTGCTAAGGCAGGCAATGGGCAAACCATCTCTGAACATTTTTTGCCTTGAAAACCTGTGGGGCCACCATAAATTGCCTGCGCTTTCCACCTCCACCACCATAATGCAAAAACACTCAATACTATATTTTGAATATGACACCATATAACCCTCCTGCAGTTTAGATTTCATGTGCAGGAGTTTTTAGCGTGTCTAGTGAGGGAGGATAACTTACCTCCCAAAGATCATCCATCGACAGGCATGTTAACAAAATCATTGTTCTTCATACTTACAGGGGGCTGACTAAATATGCGGAGTAGGTGAGGGCATATCATGTGTCACTGGCAGATAATGACAATATAAATCTTAAAGCCTAGATGTATTTATAATGGGCTTTTTCTTTGCAGACAGTGAAAGATCGCTGTATATTAATGTAGTGGTATTATGACTTAATAATATATTGTATAAAACTATGAAGGATTTGTTTTTCATCCCACACTTTTCTGAGCAGCAGTGGGAAGATTACTAAGCCTTTAATCTTGTTATGTTCTGTTTATTAAAATGTGATTCCCCCCCCCTTAAATTGGTTCAGGAAGTGGTCTGTTACAAGGTGGCAATACTTTCAAGGCGTGTTTGAATGTATGTTTTTTCAAATCCACACTACTGTTAAGTATTATTCAGGTCAACTTCAGTTTGAAGGCATTTAAGAGGATAAGAGCTTAGCACTGCGTTCTTAGGGTGTGGTCACACGGCAAGCTTACCACAATTTGTTCCTGCTGTAGATTTGATTGGGGATATTTTTAAGCGGGTTCCGATGATCACACATCCCTTGCCCAGCCACTTGCATTGCATAACGAGGCTCCGGGCACCATCCAAACAGCCACACCACCCAAGTGGCAGCGTGGCACAAGTTTTTTTTAAAAAAATTGTCCCCCTTCAAACAAAATGAACTACCAATGTGTAACTGAGTGCTGTTTTATGTGTGCTTGAGCATTCATGCATTTACTATATTCAGCGCAGGATTGGTCATGTGCACAACAGTGAAAGCCGGGGGGGCGGGGGGGACTACTGCAAGAAGGACACACAGATGACCTAATCGCATTCATAGCGAGAGATGGCTGTCCAGATAGGAGAAACACAGTGCAAGTACTTGATTTTCCCAGTGTTGGAAAACGTGCTAGAAAACTGGGAGGATTGTGGGTTCGATACGGATGTCAAAATTGGCTGTCTGATCAGCCCTTTTAAATGCGATAGAGAACAGTTGTGAAACCTTACCTTAAGGTCGTGTGACCACGACCTTAAGTAGAGTTACACCCTTCTAAGGCCACCAAGTGTAACTCTTTAGGACTGCACTGTAAATCATTGAGGGAGCATGTCGAAGCATAAGTGGTGGTCTCCAAGCCAGTTCCTCTAGACTAGGCCTACTGAACTCCTTCAGCAATTGTTGCTGATGGTTATAAAAACTGATTGTGTAGAACTGGATGTTAGACCTGTTCCTAACCACCATGCATGCAACACTTAGTACCACTTGTTCAGCTGGCCATCCATTCACATCACTTGCATGTGCCTTTTTGTTTTCCCTTATCCCTCGTGTCCTTGCCTTTTGCGTGGTGTCATGTGCAAACTCCCAGCTAGGCCATTAATATCTACATGCCAAACATTTTCTGTTCCCATTTTGTTGTGGTAAGTGAACTGTATTTGCCAGGCATCTTTCCTATAGTTCAGCCAGCAAAGGGACAAGAACCATGTTCAAGGCCAGGAGTTGTCACTCATAAAAGTCCTTAATTTTGACTCCAGTGCTGCTTCTTACCTGCATACTTTACTGAGAGCTTATGACTATATAGCATTAGAATGCTGATTCCAGTAATAATGACACCACAAATGAAATTCTGATTCTTCCTCCCATCCCATTTGAAAATTTGCAGCTGTGGAAAGAATGAAAGAGTCACCTCCAGAATCTCAGAACAACCTGTGGATTATTGTTGGCGTTGCAGTCCCTGTGGCTGTAGTACTGCTCATCATCATCATCTTATACTGGAAGCTCTGCCGCAGTGACAAATTGGAGTTTCAGCCAGACACCATGAGCAACATTCAGCAACGTCAGAAGGTAAAATATTCAGTTAACTTGTTTAGAAAACATGTATGCTACCTCTCCTCAGGAGTGACCAGCTCATGATAGGTCACAAGATAAAAATAATACTGCAATAAAAGCATTAAAACAACAATGGATATTAATTATCAAAATTAAAACTGCTAGTAAGACAACGAAGACCCCACTGAGGGTATAAACAGCATAGAAACATTCTGCTCCATATAAAGAAACATTCAGCTTCATAACAATAAGGTGGGTAAGAGGACTGGAATGCATACAGTTACCCAGACAATTATGGGGGGAAAGTGGGTAATGTCCTTTATATCTCAATATCTAGTATCTTTGGTGATTTAAGGATGTTCTATTTATCAAGGGAGGTCTGTCCTATCACTTGCTTCTCAAAGCTGCTTGCCTATCAGCTGTTTTAACACAATATTTTTCTAAAGGATATGCTGGAGATAAATAGAACTGTTGTTTGTAACCATTTTTGGTTGTTATGATTTCTGTCTAGCAGCTACTTTAGAATATTGATTGCACGTTGGCTTCAGTGACTGTGGTGAAAAAGTGGATTTGGTGGCAGGTTTTATTGAGCATTCATTTGCTGGCCTATGAGCCAAAAAGACTGTTCAAGGAAAAAAGCACTTCTGGGGGACATATTTCTGACACAGCTGTTTGTAGACCATTGGGTGAACTGGAAAAGCGTGGTCAGAAAGAGATTTTAATTCCAGCATCTGGGAACTATGTTTTCCTCAGTGGGTTTATGTAGTCAGTAACCTAACTAACTTTGGGCTAAAAATTCTCCACAAGTTTTCCTGCATTTTTGTTTTGGCCAAGATTCATTGAAGCATACAAAGGCTGAGGACTGAACCTGGGACTTTCTGCATGCAAAGCAGATGCTCTACTACTGAGCCATAGCCCCTCCTCATTGTATGCACACAGCAACAGATAGGCTGTGTGACTGGCTCAAGGTCACCCAGAAAGCTTCCGTGGTAGAACTCTTCAGGGTAGAGAGTTTCAGAGTCAGAACTCTTAGCTTCATAAGTCAATTCATCTGTAAGGGAAATCTTAAAAGCAAACATTTTAAAAATTATATATATTAATATATAAATTTTACACTGCTGGTGTGCATATTTTGCATGATGCTACCACCAACTATTTCAGTTATAGATCTCTTCCAGTTGTGTTGAGCCCAGCAGGTGCAAAGATGGTTTGTTAGCTTTGATAGTCCTAACCCACCCACCCCCAGCCCTGCAGGAAATCTTCCGAAGAACTTTTAGACCATTAGAGTATGGCTGATCTAAAGGGGAAAAAAACATCCTATTTATGAGTTAAGGGTTTTTTTTAAAAAAGAAACAGACAAAAAAATGCTGTCCACCAGAGTCACAAAGTGAACTTTTAGAGTTTCACCATTCATCAGAGTTGCGCCTACCCGCACCCCAGTTCCTTGTGTTCTCATGTGGTCATTACATACAGCATTGGTGGCATTATCTGGCACAGTAACGGGACTTTTTCTTTGGCACGAACATCCGCCATTTTGTGTGAACTGGCCTGCACCTTTCAGCCATGTGAGAGAAGCAGCTGCTGGTCAGGCTGAGCTTGGCCTTCAATGGCCCATAGGATACTCTTGCTAGTCTCCCTTGCCCCACAAGTGACTTTCTCTCTTTTGGTGGAGAGCATAAATTCTTTCTAGGACCAGTTACAGAGCTCACAGTTAATAGGACTTGGAATGAATGATAGTTATGATGATATCGTGGTTTTTGTGTTGAGAGACGGGTACAATTTTCCTTGGTAAAGTGTTCTCCTCTGTGCCATTTGTTCACTGGTTGTAATTAATCGTGTGAAAGGCTGAAAGTGCTTGCAGTTGTGGAGCCGCAAGAACAAATGAATGGCGGCTCCTGTTTCCTCTCCATTGTTGCGCCTGAACAGTAAGAATCAAGGCCAAAAATAGCAATAGCCTTAGGTGAACTTCTGAACCACTAGTTTGCACATCCTGTTGATATTCCAGATCTCACCTGGGACCACGGCTTTAGAGAAAATATGTGTTATTTAAAACAGATACTTTTGAAAGGCCTTGGGTGGTGGTTTCTTTTGACAAAATGACTTGTTCAAGTATCCATTAAGTTTAATTAACAGGGGAGAGGCTGTGTCTCATTGGTTGCATGCACTGACCCAGTTTCACCTCTGAAGCAATGGGAAGTGATTCCCAGAGTAGCTTTGGATGATGATGATATGCATGAATAAAGGAAGTGTGAATGAGCTGTGCTTCCTGTATTCACACTTATCATTACTCTCCCTATGGGAAGGTGCACAAATAAAGGAAGAATAACTCCCTTGCGTTTCCTGTATTATGATTTATACTCAAAGCCATTCTGAGTTGGAGTGCAAAAGCATTTTCACATCTTATGCTCCATGAGAATTGAATCTTACTGTAACAGAGTACTGCTTTAAGAGTAAGGTTTACCAGCTGCTAAGTGGCCTTTTATATACGATTTCATATTTACAAAAGGATCACAAATGATGGAATCAGCTTTCTAAGCTTCGTTCAGTTTTCACTTTACAGGCACACTAAAGAAAAAAAAGAAAGAGTATGCAATATTCTATGGTTAGCGCTGGTACGGTAAACATATAACTTTTTTCTTTTCAGTTTAATCTTAGTGGCAGGATATACAGTGTGGAGCTCTATGTCAAGCACCTTATAAAGAGATACAGTAGCCTTTCTCTTAAGTTAAAGAAGACCACAAAATGCTCAAATGAAGTGAATTCTTCATTTATACCCTGCATTTCTCCCAAATGGAGACCGAAAGCGGTTTACATCTTTATCTTCTCCATTTTATGCTTATGATAGCCCTATGAGATAGATTAGGCTGAGAGAGTGTGACTGGCCCAAGATCACCCAGCTGGCTTCCATGACTCAAGTGGGGATCCAAACCCAGGTCCTTCTCCGACACTTTCCCAACTACAAAGCTTTGTCTGGTCTTAAACTGACCAGTTTACTCAACAGCAAGAGCCACTTGTAGGGCAGCCTTGTGAACAAATATTAAGGGAGAAATAGTTCCATCCTTTCTACTTTCCATAGCTGTTTGCTTTGATCGGCAAACAGTGATGGTGATTGGTCCATGTGCTGGGAGAGCCCAGTCCAGGGAGTCATTCCCTGCTCTCCTTGGTTTTCTTGGCCCCCTAGCCTAGGTGCAATGTTCCCTCTAAGCTGTGGAGTCTTGTGAGCCAAAATTCTACTTTGTAAGCTACTGGCATTAAAGTTGTGAGCAAGTGATTTGGCTGCTGCATAAATCAGTTTGCTCTGGAGCCATCCTTCCTGAGCTAAGACAAAAATGTGTGAGCCGGAGGCTAAAAAACTGAGCTAGCTCACACTTACTCAACTTAGAGGGAACATTGCCTAGGTGGTATCTTCATGTAAGGCATGTGGAAGAAATGATAGATTTCTGCGTTGATTTCCTTACAGAGGGTATGTGGTGGTGAGAGATTCACTCCCTGTGCAGCCATCCCATGCAGTACAACATTGTACCCTGTCTTCATGTCTCCTCTCTGGCTATCTCTGTCTTGCTTCCTTGCTCCTTCTCCCTAAAAGGACTCAGAGCAGCTTGCAGCAGTAAAATGAAAAATACAGAAACACCAAACAAACAAAACAACAGTATGTCTTGGACTGAGAGGGTAGCTGGGTGATCCAAAAGCCCCGGCTGTGAACCACACATCCTTTGACCGGTGTCTCTGGTCCTGCCCAGGCTTCAGTATCTACAAGGAGATTTGCTTAGATGGAATTCAGCTGTTGGTAGCTGGCTGCCAGCAAGATCTTTCTCACTGTGCCACAATATTGGTTCAGTCATAAGATCTGGCACAGCTGTTCTTGAAAAAACAAAAGTTTCTGTCAGAGCTCTCTCAGCCCAACCTACCTCACAGGGTGTCTGTTGTGGGGAGGGGAAGGAAAAGGAGTTTGTAAGCCGCTCTGAGACTCCCTTGGGTAGTGAAGGGCGGGGTATAAATCCAATCTCTTCTTTTTCTTCTTCTACCACAGGGAAAGGAACCCTGTACCTGCCCCACTACCAGCAAGGAGATCATTCACGTCCTCCATTTATCGTGTTCCCAGAAATCTCTTCGGGTCAAAGAAAAAAGTGGGAGCAGGTCCCTGTACAAGGCTTGGCACCCTCAGGTTTCTGTTCCACAAGCAGCATTGGCAGTGGGGGTGTGCAAAAAAAGAAGAGTATTTTGGGGGCTTCGGTATATTGAACCCCCAAAATACTGGTATTTCCCAATATTCCCAAACCTCAATACTGGTATAGTATTGGGATTTGGTAAATATCCGGGAAACCTGATTTTTTTCAGCCCCAGGAGTTCCTATGCTGTGCAGAGCACATTGCTCCACACTGCACAAGAGAACCTGGCTGGGCTTGCTTCTCCTACAGTCCGGTTTAAACTGGGCTGCAGGAGAAGTGAGCCCCAGGAGCAGCTGTGCTTCATGGAGCACTTGCTTCTCCTGCCCCCATCTGCCATTGTTTCCAGTGGAGAGGGGGGAAAGAAGCCTTTTAGACTCGGGATTACAGTCCCTTTAAACAAACTATCTGGCAGTCCCAAAAAAATCCCAAATATTTTCAGGATTTTTTGGGTCGGCCATTTTTGGATAGCTGAGTAAATGGTCCACTTGCTAACCTGCTGGGGAAAAAAATCTGGAAAATACCAATACGGTATTTTAGGGGTATTTTTTGGCTTGCTTTAGCCAGATGCACACCTCTAATTAGCAGCCATGCATTGGATTGGATCCAGACAAAATTGGCACCTTCGACTGATTTCCCCCTTTCCTGCTGCATGTTGTTCCTTGGGGTCCCCCATCCACCAGATCAGTGAGTTGCAATAAGGGAGGGGGGGAGGCAGGAGTTCTGCTATCAGGGAATTCAGTCTGGATCCAATCCATTACATGATGGTTCATAGTCATGAGGCTTCAAACCTACATACTTGGCTAGAGCAACCTTTAGGCAAAGTGTTAGCTTGTCAGAGGAAGGACCAACAGCAGACAACCTTCTCCTCCACTCCTTGTCAGTCTCTTTGCATTCTCTGCACAGGGTTGCGGGCAATGTTTCCCCTAAGCTGAATTAGTGTGAGCCAGTTCACAATTTTTTAGCCTCCAGCTCACACATTTTTGTCTTTGCTCAGGGAGGATGGCTCCAGAGCAAATCAATTTATGCAGTAGCCAAATTGTTTGCTCACAACTTTAATGCCAGTAGCTCACAAAGTAGCACTTTTGCTCACAAGACTCCACAGCTTAGAGGGAGCATTCGTTGGGGTCTCTCTCCTTGTATAAATTCATTGCTGCAAAATGAACAAGTCATTTCAAAGACAGGGTGAACCACAGGTAGGAAAGCATTGCTTTAAACAGATTATCCCAATTTCTGAAGCGGGAATTGACAGAAAGAAATTCACAATAGCTGTCATTGCTTTCCCAGCACATAGGAAGGAGCAATCCTTTTACAGATTAAGTGGGAGAAATGAATCAGAATTATTTGGACCCTATTTGTAGGCAGACAGTGCAACATAATAAAAATAGATATGAGTTCCAGACATGGAAGTTCATGACAGGGACAAATCTCAGTCCTTACTGCTTCAGTGATTTTGTTGAGAATTAGGCTTTGAGACAGAATTGCCTTTTCAGTGGAAGAGTTATGTGAAAAGTGCATCAAATATACATGGCCCACTCTGTAAGTCACTGTGTCTTTTATGAACCTCCTTTTGATGTCGTCTGTGTTGTCACAGTGGATAAGAGCTATACTTTCATGAGAAATGGAAGGGATGCAGTGACATTTGTCTCTCTCGCTTTAGCCTACAAACGTATCTTTTCTTGAATTAGGTGAAATTATGGAAATGGCAGCAAGGTGTTCATGTGCACTTGCAGAAAACAAATTCCATAGTTTTCAAAGCTGATAACATAATTTTCATGCTCAAATAAGTCTTATCAGAGACCTGTCGATTTATATTCTGCTGAAATGTAGAAATGCTTATCAGTCTGGGCTGAACAACTTAAGTGCATACCTCATGGATTTTAAAATTCTGTTTTTCCCTGTTCAGCACTTTCCTAGTCCTCATTATTGCAAAAATAGATTTTTAAAAAATCTTGATTAAAATGCTGAGGGAGGAGTAAGAAAGTAAGTTTTTTTAAAAAAAGCCAGTTTCACTTCCTGTGGTGAAATTTCACCTTCAATTTTATCAATTAATGGTAAGAAATGAAATTTATAATGTAACATTTTGAAATCCCATAATTTGCCATCTCCTGTGATATGTAAGTGACCTCTGAAAGCAGTTCCTATTTATGAAAATATAAATCATACACTCTTGAGCTTCTGTCCTGTGCACACTTAAATTTGGTGGGATTTATTTGTAAAGATGCATGAGATCGCATTGTAAAGGTGCCATTGTATTTTAACCAAAATCCCGCATAGTGTTTCTTAGCAGACATATTCTCTTGCTGGTGAAGTCAGGAATGGAAGCATACATTATTCATTCATTTCTTTATCATTCTTTGTGCTGCCTTGAAGAACATCAGCATTACATACATACAGGGGTCTTTTCGTAGAAGAACAGCTGCAGGAGCTCATTAGCATATGGTATGCTAATGAGCTATTAGGAGTATTAGCATATGCCACACCCCCTGACATCACCGGAAGTGATGTCAGAAGGGGAAGCAAAAGGGGGGGGAGGCATCTTCAAAAGCCTCTCCTTCCCTTCCCCAGCTGGTCTGGGTGGGGGAGCTAAGAGAGAAGGGGTTTAAAGTTTAAACTCCTTCTCATGAGAGATGGGCCACAGAAGGAGGAAAGAGGGAAGGAAAGAGAGAGAGTAGAGAGAAGGAAAGAAGGAAGAGGAAAAGAAAGAGAGGGAAGAAGGAGGGAAACAGGGAAAGGAGGAAAAAGAGAAAGAGAAAGAAGGTGGGAAAGAAAGAAAGAAAGAAAGAAAGAAAGAAAGAAAGAAGGAAAGAAGGGAATGAAAGAAATTCAGTGGCAATTCAGCCCCATTATACCCTATGGGCCATTGAAGTCAATGGTGAAAACATAGGGTATAGTTCTGGGGAGCTGGAGGGGAGGGTTTGAGGGAGAGGCTCCAAGATCACAGGATAGCTGACGGAGCCTCTCCTCAAGATACCCACCAAGTTTCAAGAACATTGGACCAGGGGTCCAATTCTATGGGCCCCCAAACAGGTTGCCCATTATCCTCCATTGTTCTCTATGGTGGGAAAAAAAGTTATGTTTTTCCCACCATAGAGAACAATGGAGGGAATAGGGGCAACCTGTTTAGGGGCCCATAGAATTGGACCCCTGGTCCAATGTTCTTGAAACTTGGTGGGTGTCTTGGGGAGAGGCTCCGTCAGCTATCCTGTGAGTTTGGAGCCTCTCCCTCAAACCCTCCCCTCCAGCCCCTAGAATATACCCTATGTTTTCACCATTGACTTCAATGGCCCATAAGATATAATGGAGCTGAAATTGACATTCGGCTGCCTGAAAGACTCTCCGGGACGCCGGCTGGGGGCGGGGCTTGGCTCCTGAGCTCCCGGAGCTGCGCTCCGGTGGGCTCCCCGAAAAGACGCCCCTGCATACATAGTTACACTTTGAAGATTAAACTGAGAAAGAATGGCTTGGATTCCACAGAACATTTTCATTGGCACAGGAGGGGGGAGGGTCTTCATTTCTCCATCCTGCAGCAGAGCTCTGACTCCCACTCCCACTTGATCCAAGCCTGTGTCTGCGACCCTAAAATGAAGTAATTTATCTACAATTGTTGTGAATCAGTTCAGTTAACCTTTATTGGCATAAAAATACCTTTAAAAAGAATTACTATAAAAAAAGAAATATAAATTTAAAACCATGTAGACAGTTGTTGTGCATATTAAATCTTTGTTAAAAAAATTCAGAGCATCATCATCATATTTATTAATAGTATTAATATTTGTAAAACTCCTTTTATTGTGCCCTGTTTTTCCCCACCAGTTTTCCAGAACAACATACACTAGCAGTTTCACCAGATCGTAATTCATCGAGACATTTTTACAAGGTCTCTAGAGCAGTTCATAGATTAGCTGCCAGGACTGAAATTTTATTATTCCTGAGATCAAATACAGGTCCTGAGATGTTAGGTAGCAGGAGCTTCCATATTACAGTATGAGCCTTTGAATAGAATAAACTGGCACTTGCAAATGGGTATGTGTGTGTTAGTGCATACAAAGATAAAACACACAAACATATATATAACAAAATAAATATACCCATGGATGGAATAACATTTATCTTGAAATAGTTGTCTGCAGATGGTTGATGGGAGGATGCCTGTGCATGGTGATGGTTTAGGTATTGGCTTGAATCAACTATCCTTTCATGTATGTGGGCTGAGATTCCTAGGTGTATAAGCCACATATCCTTGGGTTCACATCTTGGGTTACTGCAGGTTTGCATGAAATTAGGAATATAGGAAGTTGATTTATACTAAGTCAGACCATTGGTTCGTCAAGCCCAGCATGGAGCATCCTGTCTCTAGTCCTTGGCTGAAATGTATCTTAGCTCTTATCTGAGCTCTGAGATTCATTTTTAATTGGAGATGGCAAGAATTGACTCATGGACCACATGCATGCAAAGCTCATGCTCTATCATTGCATTGGGTCTTCTCTCTTTATCGGCTTCTGCCCATCTGCAATGGTAACTGAGCTACTGTTTATTTGAATGGAAAATGAAAAAGAGGCAAATTGGGTCCTTGACTATCCAGGATTTGTTATACTTTTCATCACTGATCAGCCTCTTGTTCATGTAAACAAAGCAGAGATGGATCCAGTTAAGTGGACTACTCTCAAGTTGGGTGTCGGTCATACTGTGCTCATATGCAAAGGTGGAGATGTTACAAGTTTAAAACTAATGATGTTTTCGAGACCCACTGATTAGAAGCTGGATTTCTTATAATGGACCCACATCCCTCTGCCTTACCTAATGTGATAGCTCTAGTCGAACTGGAAATCCTTAGGGCATCAGACCACAATATGATAGAAAATCCTGAATGTCACATGACCAGGGCTTTTTTTGTAGCAGGAACTCCTTTCATATTAGGCGACACACCCCTAATGTAGCCAATCCTCTCAAGAGCTTACAGTAGCCCCTGTAAGAAGAGCTCTGTAAGCTCTTGGAGGATTGGCTACTTTAGGAGTGTGCAAAGGAGTTCCTGCTACAAAAAGAGCCCTGCACATGACTAAGGGCATCACTAATCCTTCAACAATTTCGTGACATCACATTGAAGGAGACTAGCAAAGATCTAAAAGTAGTGTTGCATATTATAGTAATGTACTTCAAAGTGATGCCATGGGACCTATGATGGGTCTTCCTCTTACAGCATCACTGTACCCTGAAACTGATACGTGTAGCCCTGTTCAACATTAGTGCAACTGAAGTCATAGAAGGGGCTGTGGAGAGGAAGGGATAGGAACAGCTCAGTGATCCATGGCTATTGGTCCAAAATGAGTGCCCTGAGGAGGTTGTTCTATAACCTGCCATGGAAAAGGCCCTCTCTTGTTTACTCACCTGACAAGCTTATTTGGTCGATGGGACAGGTAAGAGGGCCTTTCCCCAGGATCTTAGTTTCAAGGCAGTAATGAACCCTGAATTGAGCGTGGAAGCAGATCAGAAGGCAGTGTAATTGCTGTAAGATTGGGGTGACATGCTCGCAATAGCTGGTCCCAGCCAGCAGTCTGTACTCAGCATTTTGCAGCAGCTGCAGCCTCTGAACACCCTCCAAGTGTAGCCCCAAGTAGAGCACATTGCAAGAGTCCAGTCTAGATTTAACTAAGACGTCGATCACTGTGGCTGGATCAGATGGACCTGGGGACGTTAGCCAAAGCTGGGAGAAGGCACCCTGAACCACAGCAGCCAGCTGATTTTCTCTGAAGCTGTGAACCTGACTTTTCAAGGGGAATAATAACCCCAGCCAGGACAAGGGAGATCTGTCTTTCTACTAACCAAGGTCACCTGTCTTGTAGGATTAAATTTCTCCTTGTTCACCTTCAACCTGCCCGTTATTGACTCCAAGTATTGGTTTAGAACATCAACAGCTTTGTTGGAATTAGGTGGAAAAGAAAGGTCGAGCTGCTAGGTATCATCTGCATATTGGTGGCACTGCTGCCCAAACCCTCTGATGACCCCTTCCAGTGGCTTCATGTCGATGAATGTATTCAGTGTGAGAAAGAAAATGGGTTTCTTTATCAAGACTGCTCAGAGAAAAGGAGGCTGCCAGAATCAAAGCAGGAAATTGTGTGAGAGAGAATGTGGAAACCCAAACATTTGGGAAGAAAAGTGGGTGATGATGGGTTGGGTCCACTGGCTTCTTTCCGCTAAGTGGGAAGTCTTCCTCCTATGGAAGAAAACTTTCAGTTCACAGAAGGACTCGTTCTGCCTTATAGTTAGTGGAAAGGAATTGTTGGTCGCAACTCTTTGCTTGAGCTGTTGACACTGTCTGTCGAAGAGAGGTAGACCTTTTCCTCTAAACTACAGAATAAGACTCCTATCTCCCTCTGCTGGTCTAGAGAGAGATTGCAGCCTTCTCCAACCAGTTGTACCATTCTAGGATGCTGATACCAGATTTACCACTAACAGTTCTTTTTATAAAACTAAATGTTATTAACCTTGTTTGAATGGAGATTAGGGAATAGATGTCATTTTCTATAAATAATATCATAGTACATTTAAATTACTGTGACATTTTCTGCTTCAGCTCACCAGAGTTGTTCCTTTAGACAGTTCCACGCTTTCTTACTTCAAGAACGGTTATGTAATTCACACTTTGTCTCATTGAATTCCTTCTCAAAACCCGTGTTTTCAGTCAAGCCTCTGGCACAACTCTTTCTTCTGCTGAGTGTTAGATTGTACAGGCCTCACTAGGGCCTAGTCTGTTGATTGTTACTCTGTAAAATGACATGCATGTTGATGGCGCCATATACATGTTTATATTATTGTTCTTTTTAATGATTAGGTTTGTGCAGATTCTATGTGTTGGTGTTCTTGATTTGTCTTGCTGAGCATCTTGGTTATAAGAACAAGTTGCACTCTAAGACAGCAATCCTAAGTGGATCTACTCAGAAGTTGAACTCTAATTTTATTCATTAGGGTTTACTCCCATGAAAGGGTTTTTTTGTTTTGTTTAGGATTGCAGTCCACAACTAGCATGCAAAGTCACAGGGTGAGTAGTTCCTTCTCATAGGCCTTTCTGTGGTGCCTCATTTTAGTTCCCTTCTCTCCACTGTGTTTGCACTGTAAGGTACATTGTTTTTTGCAGGATGTGCTCCAGGGCATACCAGACACAGGTATATTAGTCATTTCTGCATCCTTTTTTAGTACTTCAGTTACTACAATTTGTTCTGGGCAATGCAGAGCCTCCTTAAAGGGCAGAATACATAATGTGTGGTTAAGTTCGTGCAGCAGACGTACAGATTGAATGTAACCATAAATGTCAGAAGTCTTCTGATCACATCCACAATATCATGGAAATGATTTTCCAGCAGTTCATGCGCATTTGTTCTGTTTCCACGCTGCTGTGTCATACTGTACACCTTTGGATTCACCAGTCCAAGCCTTACCGCTTATACTTTTGATGTCAGTTTTGATGTCGGCACATGGTAGCATTGCTTTGTTTCTTTTCCTTCCCCCCCATTGCAGTTGCAAGCCCCCAGCGTGAAGGGCTTTGATTTTGCAAAGCAGCATTTAGGCCAGCACAACAAAGACGACATCCTGATCATACACGAGCCGACTCCTCTTCCGGGACCAATTAAGGACACCACCCCTTCGGAAAACGGTGACCTGCCAAGCCCCAAGACCAAGATCTCTTCAAAGCCATCCAAGAATGTCCGACACAGAGGGAGGTCAGTTCAGTGGACGAGAAATTGCTAGGCACAGATTAAAGTTAATTGGCTGTGGAGGATTATTTTACTCAGCTAAGGGCACCCCCCCCCAATTGGAGCAGCTTCCGCTCAGGAACTTGCTTTTTGCATTCGTCCACAAGGATTTGTGGCTTGTTCATTCTTGGGGATTTCTCCTGGCTGCTTTTTAATTGTGCAGATTTTTTTTTAAGTTAAGAAGAAGCTAGGGATGAGCTGCGATCTGCCTGCATAGTGTGAATCTTAATATGATTTATTTGTGTGACTAAATTTTCCAGTGTTTCCTGCAGAGGCAGATTGGCCCGTTGACTTCCTAGGAAAGCCACTGCCCCTGAGTATCACTCCTGTCCTGGACCAAGCCAAGCTGACGCCCAGTGGTGTTGGCAGCAGTGCAGGTCACTCAGCTCAGCAGCTGACCAGCAGCAATAGGCTTCCACCTGTGCCCTCAATGGCACCCATCATTGCGGTTGCTGTGGCACAGGGGCAAGCTGAGTTGTGCCTTCAGGGATGTTAGCATCACCAGGGCCTTTCAGTTTTCTCCTGGGCCATTTTTATATCCTAGTCCATATAAATGGGTAGAAGACATATATGTCTAATGTATTCTTTCATACTTGAACTGCTGTACTTTGTTTAATGCTAATGTGCTAATGCAAGAAATGTTTCTTGCGGTATTTTTTTTTTAAGAAAGTAGCAGTGGCCAGCTGCTGTGTGTTCCCACTATTTGGTACTCTGACAATAGAATACATCTGAAATGTAGATTCCACATAGCTGTCATGGCTAATTGCTGTTAGCAGACCTAACCCCAGTGAATATGTCTAATTCTGGGATCCTGTTGCAGCAAGTTCCACAATTATATATTGTTTCAAGGAATGCTTTCTTTTATCTGTCCTGTTCACTGACAATCAGCTTTATTTGATGAAATCTGCATGTTGC
Organism: Gekko gecko; assembly: GCA_029375565.1. Taxonomy (NCBI): domain Eukaryota; kingdom Metazoa; phylum Chordata; class Lepidosauria; order Squamata; family Gekkonidae; genus Gekko; species Gekko gecko. Next base: position 38,417,692 of record JAPDNY010000005.1, on the reverse strand, counting down.
TGACTGCAGCAGAAGGCAGAGTGAAGGAGCTCCGAGAATCTGTTCAGAGCGAAATGGGAAAGATGTGCATGCTTGTTCTCTTGGTATTTGCCTCTTCCTTGTATACAGCATTATACCACCTTTAAAAAGTGGTTTGGCTTTTCGTATGTGCAGAGTTTCCCCCTCTGATGCTGACTCCACTGCAAGTGACCAGTCCAGTGGGCGCGAAACGGGAGAAGAAACTACCAGGCCGCAGAATGCAGTCAATGAGGCCAAATCCCACAGAGGTGGCAAGACTGGTATGTCTCCCCCCCCCCCGCTGCCTTGTTCTTATTATAGGGCTGAACAACACACTATATGGGAGAATAGTGTTTGGATCTGTCAAGTGTATTTATTTTTAGTCACTTGAAGGTAATAGGGGGGGGGATTTTGATATGAAAAGGCACACAGGAGGATAAGAGGTTAAACATTCCCTCCTCCAGCATTGCAGCTGTAGTCAGGAAGTCATATGTGAACATTTTGAAATGAAAATGAGTATGTCGGGAGTTATCCAGTCTCTCATCCCTCCGTGAACGTTTAGTGTGCTCACAGGAGAGCTGCGAAATGGTTCTTGTGAGACACATTTATATGCTCTTGTTTTAAAATGCACACAAACTTGAGTAAAGAATTAAATGAGGGGGGTACATTTACTTAAAGCTCTGCTCTAATATGTTCATTGTGCTGTTAGTTTTGGGGGTTCAAAGACTTTATAATGAGATTTGATCTTTAATTTGGTAAATGTTAAAATGCAGGCCAAAGGTGTCTGTTAAACCTGAGCCTTAGTTAATGTCTGAGTCAGTGAGCCAATCGTGGTGCTAATCTCATGAGTGGTAGTCTAACACACAAAAGTACTCAGAGTTGATTCCCCGGGGGGCGGGGGGATATGGTATAGTTCCTCCCCAGGCTGTATGACTTCACAATGCAGATCTCAAATTTAAATGTGCCCTCAAGTTAAAAATTCCTTGTGTACCGAAAACGTGGAAGCTGGGTTTGAAGGGTTCAAGCACAGAAGCATGTGAATCCCTAAATTCACTCTTAAGTGATAGGTTCTTTGGAGGCCTGTAATATGCCCTTTTTTGAGAGCATTTGGTTTCTGCTACTGAACAGTAGAAAACTTGATATAACAGAGTTCACTTTGGTAGCATCTGACTCTTCACCTGTAGCATGCTAAATGATAACTATGCTGTTATCTTTTCCCTTGATGCTGCCAGGAGTAAACAGAGTCGGTAAGTTTCTTTTAAAAACCCCAAACACATTCATTGGTCTTGTAAGACATAAGATGAGAGTGTCTTCATGAATATTAATATTTAAAGTACGCTTGATTTTCAGTTAGGATTGCCAACAGACCTGGAGAAAAAAAATGTCCCTTTAATAGAGGCTTGATGTGTGGAAATGAGCAGTTGAAGCTTTTCGTGGCATTGTGGTAAATAACGTGGCCTGGTAAATAACATCCCGTTACTCCTCTATTAAAGGGCTGGGACATTTAACTCCAGGCGTGTTGGCAGCCCTGATTTTAGTGTCTAAACTTTATATGTGTATGCTACTCCATGTTATAATGTGAATTTAGAAAGGATCTCAAGATTCCCCAGCAGAACTGATCTCAGCCACTTGTGAAAGAACTCAACAGGTTTATTTACACTTGATACATCTTGGGCCTAGAGGCCCTCACAGCAACAGCTCAGCAGCCATCTTAATGACAACAGTCATTCTTCCTCCAGATGCCGGTTAATAGTATCATCCTCTGTATGTCTTTATCATTCCCCATATTATATAAACCCATGCACTGACATGTGTTTATCTGCCCCTAAACAACACATTAAAGGCTATATGTTTTTTTAAATGTACATGGCTGTGGGTGGAGAGCATCAGAGCAAGCTGAGGGGAAGAGCCGTTCACTCTTTCAGTGACTTCAGGAGCAATGTTACTTTTTTGAGGGGGGATTTCCTCCCTCCGGCCAGTTGGCTTGCATTGGGCAGGAGCCCACAAAACCAGGGGATCCCCTGCCCCCAACTGGGGTATGGCAACCCTAGCACAAGTGTTAGTGTGTGATGTGTAATTAGTTTGTTAGATGCCTGCTATTCGGTGCTTTCTGTCCCTGTGCAGATCTAATTCACCCAGGTGGAATTCTCAATTGATCTACAAGTGAGTTAACTGGAGGAGATATAGTCAGTGGTGTAGAGCATGCGGTTTGCACATATAAGGCTCTTCTTGCTGTCTCTTGTTAGAAAATCTCAGGCAGCAGGACTTAGAGTGGGCTCTGTTTGAGATGCTGGAGAGTTCTGAGTAATAATGAGCTAGATAGGTTGCTGGTCTGAATCTTTATAAAGTGGGTGGTGGTGGTGGAAAACGCCCTAAATTTGGAGCCAGATAATGGCAACCGTGTATGGTTTTAAAGGCAAGAGATGTTCAATATTGGGTTGTCATTGCCTGCCTCTATGTAGTGACCCTGGACTTCCTTGGTCTCCCATCCAAATGCTAACCCCGGATGACCCTGCTTAGCTTCTGAGACAAAACTAGGCTGGTTTAGGAGTGACTATTTTTTTTCTTTTTAGTCCTGTGCATCTGATACTATATGTGGTGGGTGGCTAAAAACCCTCTTAAAGGACAGCAGTGTCCTCTTGCCCAATCTTTAATTTCAGGCAGCCACTTGAAGTTGTGCATATACCCCTCATATTTGACCCAGGCAAATACTTTTCTCTGTCCTTATTAACCTTCTTGGATCTCGTTGTCTCCTCTGCCCTGTCCAAGATAAAATGTGTGCTCATCCAGGACAATCATGAGATTTTTCTAAAATGAAAAGAAGCTGTAACCCTGAGAAAGCTTAATTAAGCTATTTTTGGCAAAAAAGGAACCATTCTGGCTGTGGTAGATAAACCCTCTAGGAATTAATAGGCCTGTGCTGCCTGCAGCATGTGAATTGGCCCTCTCTGGGTAGGCTTCCTGCTTGCCCCCCTCCCCCTTAGCTTCTGTAGCTCAGTTGTCTATGGAAGCATATTTAAGTAGACTTAAGTAGATTCATATGTATGCATGAGCAAATGGAGGCGTTGGGAATATTGCAGTTATTACCTGCAGAATATAGCATTCGCATAGAAGTGTGAATGATCTATAGTGAGGGGGAAAGCTGTGATCCTGTATTTTCTGTTAAGCTTTTGAGAAAGAGGGTGTCTGCCCTTATTTTCAAGAGTGACAATGATGTTATTCGGGTGTCAATTGAATTCTGTTGCTGGTATTTTACCCATCAAGCTGCAAAGCTTGTAGCAAAGGGCACTAGATGTGCTTAAAAAGGGCATGTTCTGCTTTGGAACACAGGATGTTTTAGCAGGGTTTGTTTTACTTCAGGGTTTGTATTTTTATCTCACCTTTTCCATGGTCCCCTCCACTGTAAGGTCCATTAGGCTAAGAAGGTCACTGGCCAGGGGTCATCCAGCAAGTCTCATAGTTGAAAGGGGACTGAACCTGGGTGTCTTAGTGCGAGTCCCACATTCTAACCACTATGCCACACTGGCTGTCTTTCACTTTGGAATGTTTGTCATGTGTCCCCAAAGGCCCAATCCTGCAAGCTTCTCAGGCTTATCTACAGGTTGCATTGTTCTAGGACTTAACCTAGACTCATTACCATCTGCCTCCACATTGCAAAAGCAGTAGTTTTGCTTGCTTATTTAACATAAAAACATAGAGCTGGAAGGAATCCCATGGGTCATCTAGTCCAACCCCCTGCATGATGCAGGATATTCACAGCTACCTCTCCTCCTCCATGATCCCTGGGCCAATCTGGCCTGGAGGAAAATTCCTTCCTGACTCGAAAGTGGCAATTGTCATTACCCTGGGCATATAAAAAATGGCTACAAGAGCTGAGCTCATCTGTTCATGTCCTCCCTCTCGTGATCTGCCTCAATTCATAATGAGATATTTATTTACAATATTTCTATTCCTCCTTTCCACAATGCCCAAGGCAGCTTTGAAAATATAAACATCACACAATTAAAAACACCATTAAATGCATGAATTAAAATTTAGCACTGCTTGGTTTGGTTTGAGTGAGCATCCACAAGCCAGAAGAATCTCTTAATGGCAAAAGAGAAGTCAGCAGAAGAGAAGTTCTTGAAAGAAAGGGAGGGAAATCTATCTTGAATAAATCAAATCAACTTTCGTCAGCCCTGCCAGCATCCAGCAATGCACTCAAGGTCATTTATGCTGAGAGTCACATTTGTTGGGCCAAAATGTTTGTGATTTTGGAGGAGTGGCCAAGGGAATTACTCGATACAGTAAAAATCAAGTCTTGAAATGCTGTTGTTCAAGAATGTTATAAAATATACAATGTATATTAAATCTCTTTCTGCAATGAAGGGGCTGTGGCTTAGTGGTAGAGCATCTGCTTGGCAAGCAGGAGGTCCCAGGTTCAATCACCATCATCTGCAGATAAAAGGACCAGGCAGTAGGTGATGTGAAAGACCTCAGCCTGAGACCCTGGAGAGTTGCGTGTAATCTGAGCAGACAATACTGACTTCGATGGACCAAGGGTCTGATTCAGTGTATTCGGTGTTCATAATAGATACCCATATTTAAGTGTCATCTACAAAGTTAAGCCCTTTCTATGATCTTAGAATTAAAAAAAAACCATTTAACAGTATTTTGATTGTTTCATGTACCAAATGTCGGATCAATATATGATCCAGAACAGGGTTGCAAAATCATGTATTCTTTGGATCTTATATATTTATTACAATAATATTCCTTCCTTTCTTCCATCATGGAATTTCAGGTGTATATAAAGCTTCCATCAAAATGACCCAGACTTAGCTTCAGGAAGCTGTTCTCATCCTCCACTCATACCTTGTGCTTTTAAGATTATTAGAGTGACAATGATCTCTACCTTACATTTGTCCTTCTAATTCAGGCCCTCCACAGAGTACCTGGCATTACTTTTAATTACAACCTTAGATGACCAAAGCACCGTAACAGAACTATAAACTTAGTGAAATGCTCTCTGGCACAAATTAAAAAGTTTTACCTTTTAGGAGGTAATCAGTTCACCACAGCAGCCTTGAAAACCTATACTGCAAAAATTCTCCTTCAGGTGTTATATAGAATTCCCTTGTGGATTAAAGCCTTTAATTCTTGCATGGAGGGTGTGCAATTACACTTCTTTCAGCAGATTTTGGGAGTTCCCAAATGTGTTCCCTATTCATCTATATGTACGGAGTTGCGGCTTTACCTTTTGGAAACTAAGGCTTGGATTATGGCTTTCAAATACTGGTTAAAAATTCATTTTAGATCTGAACCCGGAAGCTTATTATCCTACTTAATGAAAGATCAACACAGAACTGTTTGGTTTTCTATATTCATTCACAAACTTCAAAAGCTTGATATTGCAATAGATTCCTTTCTTTTATGCGACAAATAATATCTTTTAAGAACAATCCAGCTAAGGCTTATGGATCATGAATTCCAAAAAGTGTTCCCTTTGCACCCCCCTGGCTGTTCCACAGCTAATTTAGGTATATATCAAAGGCATGAAATGATACCCCACTATTTACAGGCCAGTCAGTCTGACATCGATACCGGGTAAGTTGGTGGAAACTGTTATTAAGGAAAGAATTAGTAGGCATATTGATGAACAAAAACTATTGAGGCAGACTCAGCATGGGTTCTGTAAGGGAAGATCTTGTCTCACTAACCTGTTAGTGTTTTTTGAGGAGTAAACAAACATGTGGACAAGGGGGACCCAATAGATATTATTTACCTTGACTTCCGGAAAGCTTTTGATACAGTTCCTCATCAAAGGCTCCTAAGTAAGCTCAATAGTCATGGGATAAAAGGACAAGTCCTCTTGTGGATCAAAAACTGGCTTATAAATAGGAAACAGAGAGTGAGTATAAATGGGAAACTTTCTCAGCGGAGGGTGGCAAGCAGTGGGATACCACAGGGATCAGTACTCGGTCCGATGCTTTTTAACTTATTTATTAACAATTTGGAATTGGGAGTAAGCAGTGAAGTGGCTAAATTTGCAGATGACACAAAGTTGTTCAGGGTGGTGAAAACCAGGGAGGATTGTGAGGCACTCCAAAGGGATCTGTCGAGGATGGGTGAGTGGGCGTCAACGTGGCAAATGGGGTTCATTGTGGCCAAGTGCAAAGTGATGCACATTGGAGCCAAAAATCCTAAATATAAATACACGTTGATAGGGTCTGAACTGGCAGAGACTGACCAAGAGAGAGATCTTGGAGTTGTAGTGGATAACTCAATGAAAATTTCTAGACAATGTGTAGCTGCAATAAAGAAGGCCAACGCTATACTGAGGATTATTAGGAAGGGAATTGAAAACAAATCAGCCAGTATCATCATGCCCCTGTATAAATCATTGGTGCGACCTCATTTGGAATACTGTGTACAGTTCTAGTCACCACATCTCAAAAAGAATATTACAGCATTGGAAAAAGTGCAGAGAAGGGCAACTAGAATGATAAAAGGGTTGGAACACTTTCCCTATGAAGAAAGGTTAAAATGCTTGGGGCTCTTCAGCTTGGAGAAACGATGGCTGAGGGGTGACATGATGGAGGTTTATAAGATTATGAATGGGATTGAGCAGGTTGAGAAAGAAGTACTTTTCTCCCTTTCTAACAATACAAGAACTCGTGGGCACTCCATGAAATTGCTGAGCAGTCGGGTTAGAACAGATAAAAGGAAATACTTCTTCACCCAAAGAGTGATTAACATATGGAATTCACTGCCACAGGAGGTGGTGGTGGCTACAAGCATGGACAGTTTCAAGAGGGAATTAGATAAACATATGGAGCAGAAGTCCATCAGTGGCTATTAGCCACAGGGTATAGATGGGAATTCTCAGTCTGGGGCAAGTGATGCACTCTATTCTTGGTGCTGGAGGGGGCAGCAGTGGGAGGGCTTCTAGTGTCCTGGCCCCACTGCTGGACCTCCTGATAGCACGTGGTATTTTTGGCCACTGTGTGACAGAGTGTTGGACTAGATGGGCCGTTGGCCTGATTCAACATTGGCTTCTCTTATGTTCTTATGTTATGTTATTTTTCCATTTTGGATTCCCCATTTCAGTGCCGAGCCTTTACTTTGGCCCGTTTAAATGCTTTTCCATCGGTAGTCCTTTTTGGTAGATTTAGGCAAATACCATCTCAAAATAGGTTTTGTCCATTTGAATTAGGTACTCTTGATTCTTTATCCCATATCATTTTAGAGTGTCCCCTCCTTGCTTTACAATGTAAACAATTCCTGTCTAAATACCTCCAGCATAGTGTCTTCATTAAGGGAAACAGTTTAATTTATCTTTTAGAAGATGTCAGCTCTTAAATCACTACATGTGTCGCCAAATTTTTAGCTGAAGCTTAAAAAATTAAGTCTAAGCACATCACTGTATCTTAATTGTTGGATGCCTATTTTTCCTATTTATTTCTGATGTTTTATTGATTTAAATACATACTTGATCTGTATTATTGGTCACTATCTTAATTAACTGTTTTATGTCTCTGTTCTTATAATCTATCAGACCTTTGTACCTATTCATGGTAGTAATTTGTCAGCATCTTTTATGCCTATAAAGTTTCCATCGAAATACCCCAGACCTTGACTTAGCTTCAGCAAGGTTTTCTCATCCTCCACTCATACCCTGATTATTAGAGTGATGGAGCTTCCGGCTTTGGCAACTTGTGGACAGACACACCTCATCGAGCTCCGATGGGTGTGATCTGTTCTTGGAGTGGCAGGGAGGGAGACTGGATGATTTTAGCCTCCCCTGAATCCCTCATAGGGGGCTTCTAGCCTGGGATGCGGAAGGAGCCACTCCTGGAGCCGCAGCTGAGGGATTGAGGCTCCTTTTTATCCCATAAGGTCCCATCGTCCCAAGGCCAGCAATGGCACTCAGAGGCGCACCCTGGAACCAGAGCGAGCAAAGGATCTAAGCAACAGAGACCTTCCCTATGTTATTGACAGCTGTGGACAATAATTGTGAGAGATGAAACTGTAAAACAATGTAAAACTGTAAAACAATGAGTGCTAAAGTGGGAACCGGCAAAGACACAGCAAAGCCATAAACTTAGACAAGGGGGGAAACCCTTCCAGAGGGGGAGGAGCAACCCTACCCTAGACAAAACAACAAAAATAGTAACGAGACTTAAAACAAAGCTGAACTTTTGAAGCAAAAATGTTACTTAACTCACCTTAAATGCAGAGGTCTACATTGCAGATTGTAAAGAGAAATCTCAGAGCTTCTAAGAACTTATACTTCTAACGTAAACAATGTCTCAGTGAGGGGGGGAAATGGTGGCCAGAGGGAAGTTGTCTACAGGAACTGCCAGCTCAACATCACCAGGCACCAGACCGGAACCAGTCACAGACATAGCCAATATGATTTCTGAAGCATTGTGCCACCTGCTGGACCAGATGACTAACCTCAATAAGAATTTTGTGGCTTTACAGAAAGAACTCAAAGAAACTAAGACAACAACAGAGAAGAAAGCCAAAAAGCTGAAAAAGTCGACCAGAAGACAAAAGCATTAGACCAAAAAATGGAAGCAGCAGATAAAGAAAGGGCACCTGAAAAACAACAATTATTACAGCTACAAGTGGAGAGATCATTACATGTTTTAAGATTTCAAGGCATTCCTGAAAAGAAAGATGAAAATCTGAAAGAGATCTTAAGTAAAACATTGCCCCCCCCCGATAAACTGTAAACCTGAATTATTACAAGCAGATATGGACATGGTTTATCGTGCCTATACAGAATTTCTTAAGAAAAACAATTTACCAGGAGAAATCTTTGTAAAATTTTCTAAAAGATCAACAAGAGACTCGATTCTCAAAGTGACCAATGGGATAATTCTAAAAATCCAAGGAGAAAAAATAAAGTTTTTCTTTTGTGTAAGAAATAAAAGTTTTAAAAGATGTCCCATTTAAGATACGGATGAAGAGGACGCAATATAGAAATCTTACGTCATTTCTACAAGGAAATCCAACTCCTTATCGTTGGATTATTCCAGAAGGACTGATCTTCAATTTTAATGGGAAAAAAGAAAAGAATGACTCTTTTACTAAGGCGGAACTATTTCTGAAACAGCACCAAAGCCCAGTGAAGGAAAAAGGAAAAGCAGAGGACAACAACGTTACAAAAGATAAAAGCGATCAAGAGCAGACAAGCAGCGATAGTCCCTCATCAACACCTTCATCTACTGGCGAGATTTTTTACTCTGATTCTGAATGTGAACTAGGGGCGGCAGCTCCTAGATCTTTTAAGGTTAAAATCCCCTGGGAGAAGAAGGAGACGCGTAAAGGAAAGAAAGCAACTAAATGAAGAACTGAGAAATCCTTTTTTATGTGCATTACTGCATATTTATGTTATGCTATCTAATGTTTACTCTTTCACCATAATTTTTATAAAACTATTATAATGTAATCTTAAATACTAGGAATATATCAAATAATCATAATTAGACTATCAATGATCCTTGCTTACTTTGTATTTTAGGTTGCAGTGTGTAGAATGTAGGTTGTAGAGAAAAGCAATTAAAATTATATATATATATATAAAGATTATTAGAGTGACAGTGATCTCTACCTTACATTTGTTCTTTTAATTCAGGCCCTCCACAGATGAGTAATGGAACAGAGCAACACTCCTCGGCCTCCATCTTTGAGCACGTGGACAGAATGTCACGATCCTCAGAAGTCAGCAGGAGAGTCCCCAACAAGATTCAATTGATTGCCATGCAGCCCATTGCAGCACCTCCAGTTCAGAACCAACCACTTCCTGACCGAGTAGCAGAGACCAACAAAATTAACAAGGAGGTAATGCATTTAATGAAGAGTTCAACAGCTTGGGATAGAGAGACTATAAGCTTCCCACAGAATATATGTATAAACTGCTTGAACAGACATTCCTAGCTCCCCTCAAAGAACTGCGGTTCCTAGGATTCCTTGGGGAAAGGGAGTTATTAACAGAGATTCTTACCAAACTGCAGTTCCCAGGATTCTCTGAGAAAATGGCATGACGGTTAAATTGGTATAAAACTTACATAGGCCTTGGCCTGTAGAAGTTGAAGACCCTAGCGCAGGGGTGTCAAACTCATTTGTTACGAGGGCTGGATCAGAACTAAATGTCACTTTGTTGTGCTGGGCCATGTATGCCATAAAACGTAACACCAGGTACCAGAGATATAGACTTTATAAAGGACACAGATAAACCAAATAAACAATATTATTTTTTACTCAAAATACAAAGAAAAGCAATTGATTTCTAGCAGTGAAAGCAATTGATTTACTGGGGAACCCACAAAAGCCCCAATAAATGTATTTAATCAAGACTAGTTTTTTACCAGGAGATACCATAAAAGGGGGAGTACCTTACTTTTCCATACATACCAGTTGCTTGCGGTCCGGGTAAGAGGCCTGGGAAGGCTGGTTCTGGCCCCTGGGCCTTATGTTTGACATCCCTGATCTAGCGTATTGTTGAGGCGCCTCAAGGGTCATAGACACTCCTGTTTCCAACTAAACTACTTCTCTGTGTCCTAGCTTCTAGAAAATCTTTGATTAATGTGCATTCAGCCTCATCAACCTGGGGTAGAAAATATGGGAACGTTTGCTAGTAGATGTCAGAGCTGTGGGTCACAGAGTAGCATGCTTCTCCCTTGCTCTCAGCAGCAGCAGTTTTGGCAAAATTGCTCTGGATGAGAGGAAAGAGAGAGAGAGCAAAATGACAGGGGCACATGCATAGGAAAGATAAGAGATCAGTGCAGCTATATGAACAGTCTCTCCATTTGTTTGTTTCTCCAGCTACATTGATTTAACAATTTTACATTAGCTTCCCATTCATTTCCACAAGGCCTTGTGGGCTAAGAAACTTGTATGGCATTTGAGTTCCCACACTTGTAAGGCCTTGCAGACCAAGGCAAGTATATATGTACATTTGTACATGTGTGACTGAGGTTCAGAGTTGGAGAGCAACCAACAAAGCATAAGCTCAGTGCCAATATATCTAAAGATAATGGCTTGCCTGATAATATGCATTCCTCTGTTCTTGGAAAAGATCCATTGACCAAATTACAATAGGAAATATCTTAAGGAAAGGGGAAAAGTTCATAGCCCCCTTTTAAAAAGCTAGACATTGATGACAGGAGGAACCACAAACAGGAGACAGGAAGCTCATATTGTGCCTCTGTATGATTCACTGATCTGACCTTCCACTCAGCCTCTTCTGGGGTAGGTAATTCTGCCACATCCATGTATGATTGTATCATTCATTCACTCCTAACAAAGAGATGTAGCAGAATTATCTGCACTCAAAGGAGGCTTGTCCAGAGCAGTAACTTATACAGAAATACATGGAGTAAGCTCTGTTGAGGCAGATAGTACACTATACACTAAATTTATTCCAGTGTAAACTTTAGGTGTGCCTAAAGTTTCAGTTCTGCCATACAAGCAGATACTAAAATCTGGTTCCCTTCTCATTTTCTTGCTGCTGTTCAATTTTATGGCAGCCTGCATGAGATATAATTTGCTATTTGTCATGCATTTTTATTCACACTCTGTACTTTCTCTCTAATTGCCCTTGCTCTGTTAATCATCATGCTGTGCGCAATCATTCTTCTACCTGGAAATTCTGCTGGTGAATTATAGTCTGGAGACTGAGATATCAGGGTGTTATTGAGACGTGTGCTTTTAACATTTATCATCTTACGTTTCTCCCCTTCCACACAATCCTCTGCCACGGAACTGAGAAACATTTTGTGTTCTAGAGTATATTATAATGCTTTTGTTTTTATTTTAAAGATCCAAACAGCCCTGAGGCATAAATCTGAAATAGAGCATCACCGCAACAAGATCCGACTTCGAGCCAAGCGCAAAGGACACTACGAGTTTCCAATTGTAGATGACATGATTATAATCGACACCAAAGAGCAGCAGAGAATGTACCGCAAGGCACAGATGCAGATAGACAAGATCTTGGACCCTGGGGGCAATATGCCGACTGTCTTCATAGAGCCCAGGAAGAGGTAACAATAATATAGAGTTGGAGAAGGAGACCATTCTCTGTGCATGTGGAAGTGTGCAAACTATGCTATCATTTAGATTTATAAGATCAGCTAAGGTCTATGTTTACAGCAATCATCTTCACTTGCAAAAGGTGGAAAGAATTATGCATAGCAGTGTGTATGAGATTCTGGGCTCTGAGGAGTAAGAATTTAGTATTTGTTGTTTTTAATGGGCGCCTCATGGGCAGTGTTTTCACAGTATCTCAGAGAGTACTTTGTCCCATAAAGAAATCTCAGTGGGGCATGAAGATCTCTACATGCCTTCCCTGTTTGTGTCATGGTTGGCATCTCCTAGGAGAAGACTTTGCAGGAATGGCCTCCTCTGTGTTTAGCCTCACCACCAGTAGTATAATTTTAATCTGTTTTCTGTTCCTCTTTTGGCCATGTGGTATATACATTTGAGTAGTTTTGAGCCAGTTTTTTATGGTGTTAGATTTAACTCAGACAGTTTAGATGCCATCACCACCACCCCCAATAATATCATAAGCTACCTTGTGGGCCCATTGGATGGAACCAAATGAAAACAACAGCAACAACAGTGCAGGATTTTCCTTTCTCTCTTGTTTTGTTCAAGTTTACCCCTCTAAGATTACTGTATTATCAACTCAGACTGACTTTTGTGTGATTCAGACTCTACAGACTCTGTAGTATGCTTGTATTGTTGTTGTTGTTTTTGTTATCTACATTTATAAACCTGCGTTTCTCTCCACTGGGCCATTCTTTATCCTCACACCATTCTTTATCCTCACAACTACAACTGTGATGAGGTGGGTTTGGCTGAGAGTGTATGACTGGCTGAAGGTCATCCAGTGAGCTTCCATGGCTGAGCAGGGACTCAAACCTGGGTCTCCCAGATCCCAGTCTGACACTCTAACCACTACACCATCACGACTCTCAAACATATTAAGAAAAGGCTTGGTGCAGCAAGGACCCACAGTTCCCATTTGAAGGCCTATCCTAGTAAGTTGGAAAACAGTTTTTAACTTTTTTTAATGTCTTTGTAGTTCACGGGCTAAACGGTCCCCAAGGCAACGCCGGAGACATCAGCTAAATGGAAGCCCGATGGATGCAGACAAGGACAGGTTGATCACTACTGACAGTGATGGGACCTACAAGAGGCCTCCAGGAGTTAACAACTCTGCATACATTGTACGTTTGGCTTTTTTGGACAGTGGGGAGCAACACTTTATGATCAATTGTAGGGTGGAACGAAGACATCTGCTTCTCAAGAAGCAAGTAGTGTTGCTGGCTTGAATCTGCGTAATGCAAAGAATGATTATGCAAAACTATATCTGGTTTTCCACAAGCATTTTGAGCTATCTTGTTTACAGCCCTGTCTTGAATTCATTTAATGCTAAATAGGGTAGGTGTAATCAGCTGCTCAAGAAGGTGGCTTCATAGGCTGAGGGTTAAATCACAGGGCAAACCCATCCAAAGCAGTGTTAGCAGACCCAGCTTAGAAGTCTGAGGCTAAGGCAGAGACTGGATCGATCATGTTCCCACAGGCATACAGATGTGTGAATTGGTCCTCAGCTGGATGTAAATGAAGTTCTCCGACCTAGAGACTTTATTCAGAGGATTTTCATTTGTTCGCATGCCTCCCCTTTGGGGGAGGGGGAAACCTCTTGCACATACAGTTCTTCAGACTTCCCTTCTGTGTAGAAAAGATGTGAGCCCAAGATTATACTCATGTGGTTTTGGAAGTTTAGTATAATGTGCAAAATAAGTGATTGCACTTGTTCTGGGATATGTAGTAATCCCCCACCTGCCTACTGCAGATGAGGAAGTATTGTTGATTATCTATTCTCTGCAGATATGAATTGTGCAAAATATGGCCTTACAAATATCATCACTGTAATAAGTTAAGCTGCCTCGTTTCAAACCGCAAATGACTAGAGTGATTAGGATCTTGTCTTGCAGGTTTGTGGGGTTTTTTGTAAGCCCACATGGCTGGTTTGAAGACTGAGGAAGAGTTGCTGGGAGACAGGGTATTTAATCCAGTCCCTTCCACACCTTGTCAGCATCTTAAGTCTCCCCTTTGTGAGAGGAAAAACACAGGCACAAGTGCTTAATCTGTTCGGTTTGATCCTTAGATACTGGAATGTTTACTGCTGCTAAAGCAGTGGTCTCCACTGACTTTCTGTTCCCTTTCCAGTCTGATCCCGATCTTCCTGCTGAACCCCAAACACCTTCTTCGACTGAGCTGGGGAAGTACTCAGGCCTGCCCCCGCACCCTTCTCAGTACACCCCTCCTCAACCCTCCATTGAAGAGGCCCGGCAGACAATGCATTCTCTCTTGGATGATGCCTTCGCCCTGGTGGCCCCCAGTAGCCAAACCACCAGTTCTGCTGCCATCACGCACCCTGGAGTCTCAGGGGGACAGCCAACAAACAACACACCTGTTCGAGCAGCAAGAGAGACCTCAGGCAGCCAGTGGGGGTCTCCATATGGCCCAACACACACAGTAAGCAGCCATTTCAAGACCGCAGTGGTGCAGTTTCAAAAGTTGCAGAAATGACTAGCATCTGTTGCTGTTTGCTGTTCTTTTCAGTTTTTTTCTTTATTCATTTGCTTACTTACGTTTGTAACCCATGGTATTCCAAAGATTCAGGGTGGGGTAAATATAATTGTACAATTTGTGTAATATAAAGGAAAAGTGACTGTTTGAAATCCCATCTTAAACCCTCCTAGTCTTTCATCTACATTTGGCATTAATAAACGTGCAATAGGTAAATAGGAAAAAACCCTACAGTCAGAACACTGATTGAGGACGCTGCCAGAGTTAATTGGGTAATGTGGAGGGGCAGAATGGGTATAGCTGTGCTCAACAAGACAAAAATAAAACAACCCCAGCCACTTTTAATTACAGGTTTTATATCTGGAAAGTATTATTCAAAGCTCACTTGGCACACCAGAATCTACAAAACAAGGTGGCCTCCACCTTGAGCCAGATCCCTGTTTTATTAGCTTAGGGAGCAGAGAACATTAGCACTGTTAGGTACATCTTTTGACTGGCTTGCTGGTGGATAGTATTCTCATGCAGTGCTGCTTTGAATCTTTATAATACGTCTCTGTAGAAAACAAAGCCAGAACCTGTCCTGAGCTTGCATAAACATTACACCGCTGCTTTGCTGGAGTTCAAGGTCCTTTGCAGGTCTTGGCACTTATGCCATCCTAGCTTGTGACAGTCTACTTTTATGCGGTGGCCACAATGCAGAGACCATGACTGTATATGGTGGTGATACAAAAACAAGCCAAGTCTGCTTATAATGGCTCAGCCCTGCGCTTCATCAAGCCCCTGTGTAATAGGATTAAAACCATAAAACAAGCCTTGCTGGATCTCACAAGGATCCATCTAGTCCAGTATCCTATTTCCAGCTGTGTCCAGCTAGATGCTTTCAGGAAGCCTCCAGAGTCTCCCCCCTCCACCTTTTCCCCTGCACACTTAAGGATTGTCCCTAGCCACTCCCAAGTGTCTAGCCAGTCTCCTGAGACCACACAGGGGGGTAGTTGCCAGGGTCTGATGTCAACAGTGGATCCACTGAGGAGTTCTATTTTATTTATGTATCTAGATATATTTATACTTCACATTTCTCCCCAATGAGGAGCCAAAGCAGCTTACAAGGTTCACCCAGGTTCAGATCCCCACTCTGCCATGTAAGCTTGCTGGGTAACATTGGGCCAGTCACACAGTCTCAACCTAACCTGCCTACCAGGGTTGTCATGACGATAAAATGGAGGAGAGGAGAACAATGTAAGCTGCTTTAGTTCTCCATTGAGGAGAAAGGCAGGGTGTAAATTAAGTAAATAAATAAAATAAAGCATAGGACAGGTTTATGCGTTAAATTTATTCTTTCCCATTTGCTCTTCCCTAAAATGGTTAACAGGACTCACCAGCAGTTCCTTGCCTGAGCATGCCCAAGAAACTGGCTATGAACAATTTACATGAATGAGTGTCATTAATTTTTGGCATTATGTGTTCTATGGCTGAATTGTTCATTGATTTAATATTGTGAGGGGGGGAAGCTGCTGTTTAGAAGACAGGTTGACAGCCACTGGTTTATTTTATAAGTGGAAAATTACCCACATCTAGATGCTGTGGCTCTTTTTGGAACTAAGAGGCATAATTCCAGAAGTTCTGCAAACCCCCCCATTCTTGTGAAATTTATGGGTCCACCATAGTGACTCCGCATCACATAAAAGCAGGACTAACATAATTTATATTTATTCATAAAAATTCTCCCCCAAACCTTAAATTAAATTCCCACTTAATTTAGCATACACTCCTGTGTAAAAATCAGATAAACCTCTTATTATTGTAGATCTAAAGATGCTTAAAAAGGACACTTGTTTTTGTTGTGTTTTAATACCATGGTCTTCTTCTAGAGATACATGGAATTTGGGATGACTCCTCCAACAGCACCAGGCCTGCTACAAAGGTAGTTCTCTGATTTTTTTCCCCCCTCTGCTAATGTTATAAGAAATGTGGGCCAACAGTCCTCTGTGTTTCCTTGTCTTCTCTGTAATGTCTGGTTTCAGCACAGTATGTGACATGATGTCATGCTGCAAGATGTTCTTCTGCTCCCCACTTATCTACAGCCAGTGATCTGAGCCAGGAAAGGGAAGGCACCACACAATGACTTCACTTTTTCACCTCTTGTATAAAATTAGACATTGCCAGGAAGAGTGAGAGAAAAATGGAGCAGCAGAAGCTGGGAGGGAGGGGGCAAATAGACCCCGACAAGGTTACGATGAAAATCTATGATTTATTTGACTGGTAAGTATTTATAAGCAGCTTTTCTGCCAAAAAAAAAAAGGCAGTTGAAGGGACAGCCAAACAGTAAAGAACAACAACAGCCAGCATCAAATCCACAATGTATTCACTTTTTGGCCTTCATATAGCTGAGTGAGACTCTCTTGCTTTGTAGATGGCAATTACCTTCAGTTCAGGCAGCTCTGGGTTTTCTTGAGTTACGAATGAATACCTCATCCCTGAAGAGATGCAGTGAAGAATCTCATAAAGTCATTAAAGAATAAAGGCCTCTTTGATGCTCTCACTGTCCCCCGTTTCTGTGAGGCTTGTGTGCAAG
The DNA here is from genome assembly GCA_029375565.1 of Gekko gecko. NCBI lineage: Eukaryota > Metazoa > Chordata > Lepidosauria > Squamata > Gekkonidae > Gekko > Gekko gecko. The sequence continues at coordinate 38,400,531 of JAPDNY010000005.1, read as the reverse complement.
GCTGTTTGAAATGACTGGGGGGGGGGAGTTACGGTGGGTCCTGTTTTTTAAGTTTGCTGTGGCACTGCACTATTATTAGTACCACAGCAAAGTGGTTTAAATAGCCAGTTCTTGGAACAGTGGCTGGAAAAACAGATTGTTCCTTTTCTTCTCAATAATTTAATCAAGGTTTTCAATGGCTGGCCTACATACCTTATACCTCATATACCTTCTTTCTAGTATGGTAACAGGGGGTGCTTTCTTGAGAACCGTGCAAGGCCATATTTTAGAAACTAATATTCTACATCTAAACTTTCAAATTGTGCAAGCAGTAACACAATTTGGGGAAATGGTACACTTTGCATACATTTTCAGAGTTCAAATTATGTGCTCATACTGCAGGAGAAGGCTGTGACTCACTGGTGGAGCATCTGTTTGGCATGCAGAAAGTCCCAGGTTCAGTCCCTGGCATCTCTAGTTAAGGATCAGGTAGTAGGTGACATGAAAGACCTCTACCTGAGATCCTGGAGAGCTGCTGCCAGTCTGAATAGTAGACCTTGATGGGACTGATGGTCTAATTCAGGATATAAAGCAGCTTAATCTGTATTGTACTGTATTTGGGAAGGGGCTGTGGCTCAGTGATAGATTATCTACTTGTACAAAGTCCCAGGTTCAGTCCATCACACCTCCAGTTAAAATAGGACCAGGCAGTAGGTGATGTGAAAGACCTCTGCCTAAAACTCTGAAGAGTCACTGCCGATCTGAGTAGACATTACTGACCTTGATGGCCAATGGTCTGAGTCAGTATAAGGAAGCTTCATATAGTGTTGTTTCATGTTTTCCCAAATGGCACGTATATATTGCAGACAGCCAGTTCCAAATGTGCATGTTTCTATGACTGTTCAAAAATACAGTTGGTGGGGAGGTGGAGAATGTTTATCGTGAATGGATAAAACTTGCATTGGGGCATGCATAGCAGGGACAGTAAGGTGAAAATTCAGTCAATATTTTTCCTTGTTTGTTTCCCGAAATGCCAAAGTTTGATGTTTTCAGATTTTGGCTTGGATCCAGAGTAACATGAGTGGAGCTCAATGAAAGGATCAGACATTCCTAACTCTAGCTACAGACTGCTGCAGTCTCTTGTACCCAGCACTGCCCCCCCCCCCACAGTAGCAGTGGCTTGTATCTGATGAAACATTACTGGGACATTGACTTTCATTCATCTCTGCATCTTCCAAACCCCAGAAAGATTATTCCTGGGATTGCATGACCTGAGTGGATAAATAGCCACACAGGTATATTGCCCAAAGAGCATTACATTCAATGAATGAGAACCTTACTAGTGTTCCCTGCCCCAAAAGTATTCAGCTATCCTGAGCTGGAACCAGGGCTTTTTCAGCCCTGGCCCCAACCTGGTGGAACTCTCTGCTGAGTAAGATCCATTCCCTGCAAGACTTGATCCAATTCCACAGGGCCTGTAAGACTGAGATGTTCCTCCAGGCTTAGTGGTGAGGACAATGATGGCTACCATCAAAACTGACCCCCCACTTCCGCCCTTTTCTCCCCTGTCCCTTCCCTTCTCTTATTTGTCATTCCTTATTTATTTAATGTGTATAATATTACTCCCATCCAGATAAGGGGCACTATGTTGTCCTTCTTTTTTACAGGCCATTGTACTAACTGTTAGTAATATTGTTAAGAGCTGTTTTTAATTCTAAATTGTTGTTACCATCTTATTTTAACTGGTTACTGTTATGTTACCATTGTTGTTATCCACTCTGAGCCCTGTTGTACAGGAGAAGGAGGGCTACAAATCCAATAAATAAATAAAAAGGTAGGTGGTATAACAAGATGAGAATGTTACTGTTTGTTTAAAGTTAAAAAGGAATAAGAAAGATGCAGTCCAGATTTTGAGTTCAGAAGAAGGTGATTGGTTACTGCTAGGCTTGTCTATGATTGTTCAAGGTGAGAAGCTGAAGCCGGCTTGGTGGAAGTTTAGCCGTTCTACAGGTGAATAAAACTAGTTAGTCCATTAGAATCTCCTAGGGTCAGTCAGAAGCAGTTGAGGAAAGGGAGGAAGTTGGAAATTGAGTGGAGGAAAAGGTGTTAAGAGAATCAGACCTGGAAAGCTTAGTTAACTGAGTGTGTGCCATGGATACAGGTGTGATGGAAATAGAAAGGTTAGTGTATATAAACATTGTATGTGTGTGTGTACATACACCACACACAGAGATAGTATCTAGTGTTGTTTATTTTCTCATGTAAATCTTAATAAATTCACTGATTTAATCAATTCCTATGTCCAGCACTGAATTATATTAGTTATCACACTATCTTAATATCTCCTAAGGCAACATGTCTCAACCCTAAAGTGGGTCATGAAGCTGGTGAAGGGGGGGGTCCCAGATTTTTCCAGTTTTTTAAATTTGTGCAGGCTGTTTTTTTCTTTTTTCTCCTTAGTGGGTCACAATACCAAGAAAATTGGGACTTGTGGTTCACTTTACCAAAAAGCTGGGAACCGCTGTTCTGAGGTATACCTGAGGATACTTTATGGGAAAACAAAAGGAATCCTCAAATTGTGGTATATTTATTATTTATTTATGCCACCTTTTCAGAGTCCTGCTCGAGGCAGCTTACAATTAACAACGATAATATTAAGATACAAGCCATTAAAACATTTCCCTGAATATGTGCTGTAGGGGGTTTCAGAGGAGAAATTGTTCTTTCTCCCCTGCCCCTCCGCAGGTGTCCCATTTCAGGGGTGGAGAGGAATGCATGAAAATACTGTATGCCATTAGTTCATGTTTCATTGGTAACAAGCCACTGCTAGGGGTAATGTGAAGTCTGCAGCAGGAGGAGGAAATTGGTACAAGTCTCTCTTTTCCCCTTCTACTGGCAGAAATGCCCCAGTGCTGGTGGTAAACCAGGCTGGGGCCAAGCTTTTGGTTTCTTCTTTTTTTTCTGTAAAATGACTCTTAAAATGACTGGGCTTTACTGATAAATCCAAAAGCAATAATTGTAAACATTGTTTAGAACAGGGGTCTTTTTGGGGGGGAGCGCACCAGAGCACAGCTCCGGGAGCTCAGGAGCCAAGCCCCGCCCCCAGCTGGCATCCCTGGGAGTCTTTCAGGCAGCCGTATGTCAATTTCAGCTCTATTATATCCTATGGGCCATTGAACTCAATGGTGAAAACATAGGGTATATTCTGGGGCTGGATGGGAGGGGTTTGAGGAGAGGCTCCAAACTCACAGGGTAGCTGATGGAGCCTCTCCCCAAGATACCCACCACGTTTCAAGAACATTGGACCAGGGGTCCAATTCTATGGGCCCCCAAACAGGTTGCCCCTATTCCCTCCATTGTTCTCTATGGTGGGAAAAAAGTTAATTTTTTCCCACCGTAGAGAACAATGGAGAGAATAGGGGCAACCTGTTTGGGGGCCCATAGAATTGGACCCCCTGGTCCAATGTTCTTGAAACGTGGTGGGTATCTTGGGGAGAGGCTCCATCAGCTATCCTGTGAGTTTGGAGCCTCTCCCTCAAACCCTCCCCTCCAGCCCCCAGAATATACCCTATGTTTTCACCATTGACTTCAATGGCCCATAGGATATAATGGGGCCAAATTGCCACCAAATTTCTTTCCTTCCCTCCTTTCCTTCTCTCTTTTTCCTCTTTCCCTCCTTCTTCTCTTCTATTTTTTCCTCCTTTCCCTGTTTCCCTCCTTTTTCCCTCTCTTTCTTTCCCCTCCCTTTCCTTCTCTTTCTTTCCCTCTTTCCTTCCTTCTTTCCTTCTCTCTACTCTCTCTCTTTCCTTCCCTCTTTCCTCCTTCTGTGGCCCAACTCTCATGAGAAGGAGTTTAAACTTTAAACCCCTTCTCTCTTAGCTCCCCCACCCAGACCAGCTGGGGAAGGGAAGGGGTGGCTTTTGAAGATGCCTCCCCCCTTTTGCTTCCCCTTCTGACGTCACTTCTGGTGCTGTCAGGGGGCGTGGCATATGCTAATAGCCCAATAGCTCATTAGCATACCATATGCTAATGAGCTCCTGCAGCTGTTTTTCTACGAAAAGACCCCTGGTTTAGAATCTGTCACCTATACTGCAGCTGGTCACTGGGAATGTCATAACAATTGAACTGGAAGAATTTAAATTCACTTCTGTGTTTAATTTTGCAGATTTGGGTTGAGAGTTAAGATCCTTCTTGATCTAAAAGCTCTGCCTCTATGTTGTTTTCCTTATTTTCTTCAAGATGATTGATATTGCTCCTGTACTGGCTGCATGATTTGTTATCAACTAACCGGGTTGTTTTTTGTAATGTTCAAGTGTACTGTTCAGAGTTTGCAAACAGTGGGTTGGATCCCATGTAAAATTTTTCTGTTGTAAAGGCCTAAAATGTCAGCCAAAATGTTGCCTCTGAGGGACAGGGGATCCTCAGGAGCAGCTCGATAGAGGAGTTGGAGGAGTACCGCAGAAGTGGAGGAACCTGTGAAGAACTTTTCAACAGGATTCAAGCTATTGTCGAGGGACAATCCTTACTTGTGCTGAAATCCACCCCAGTTGCTACTGTGGTAACTGTACAGCACACTTCTCTTTCCTCTGACAGTCTTAAAAAGCTAAGGGGTACGTTAGCCTAAAAGAGTCATCCTCTTCTAACCCTATAGTTAAGACTAAAATAGAGACTCTCCTCGGTCCTTGGTCTGCTTAGATTTTATAGGAGGAGAGGAGGCTGCCTGATTCCTCCAACTATAGAAATTTACAAAATGAAGTTACTGCCCCAACTTCTGTATGGAGCACTGATATGGGGCTTTGGAAATCTCCAATCTTTAGAAATCTCTCAAAACAGATTTGTGTGCTGGTTGCTCGCTGTTCCACCGTCAACACCTTCAACTGTGGTTAGTATAGAATCATCTGTACCTTTAGTAACAACTCTAGTTTATAAAACAACCATTAATTACTGGCTGAAGATCATCTTCTGTGCATCCCCTGGCCTTTTTGAACTTGGCATATGGAGAGATGAAGGATAATGCTTGGCGCAGTTCTGTTTTGAGATTGGTGGCTAGTCTTGGCATCTCAGTAGAATACTTGAGGACTCTCAGGTTTCATGCAGCCAAGCTACTCATAAAACAAAGATTGCTAGATCAGAGTGCTCAAACCAATGTAGGTCTTGTAGGCAACTTGAGAACGTCTCCCCTGACTCTTTCAGTGTATTTTACCAGTTTAAGAAATTGCAAGTACAGAAAGGCTTTTACCAGGGCACACCTAGATATTTTACCACTCACAGTCTTGGAAGGCTGTTTTAATGGGATACCAGGAAAAGAGTCTGCTCCTGTGATCAAAAGTCTATTGAGGATCTATCCCATGTCACATTTCAACATGCAAGATATGAAGTTGAACCTTTTTGCAGACCATAAAATCCCATTTCCCAGGAAGGCCAGGTCAGGAGAAATTAGTTATATTACTGACAGAGACAAATACATTACCCTCCACATGGCAAGATTTGCTGTGGCCATTATGGATAAAAAGATGATGGGGCATGTTGACCATAGTATGTCTGACCTGTGACTGCTTCACTCTGGGTCAGTTGTTACTTGTCTCTGGATTGTAAGGTCTTTCTCTCTTACTTTTAGATGTACAGTTTTAATGATGATTTTGTATTTGTATTTTAAAATTATTATGTTTTTCCCTTTTAATTTTATTTTGGTGGAATCTCCACCTTATTCGGTATTCTTGCTGTGGCTTTTCTTTGCTAATGCAATATAGACTGATTGCTTGAAATAGAGACTATAATGCACACAAAGTACCCATATGACAGTTTTAGCATGGTACGGTACTATGGAGGATACCCATTCCATGGGGCAGTGGGTGGGAGAAGAGTTGCTCTCATGGAGCAGACAGGTGGCACAATACACAGATGCTGTTTTCTTAGGAGACAGGTTGGTCATTAAAGTGTTTTGTTGCATTGTTTCTCTGCCTACAGGCAAAATGTTAGTTCGGGTTTTCTTCCGCCTGTTGAATTAATACATCCAGATCAGCAGGCACCTGATGTGCAGTATTCCAGCAGAGGGATCTACTCAGAGGAAATGCCATCAGTAGCACGGCCACGACCAGTTGGAAGCACTGCAGGTACTTAAAGATTAACAAGTATCATACTCTGCCATGTTGCCAGAACATACTAAGTATCTGAATTTTAAAATTCAGCACCTTATCAGCCATGGCTCTGCAGTAGCCAAGTTGTTCCATAAACTTACTATACAAGCAAGTATCAGGAGCCATACTTGGGATGCTAAGCCTGGTGATCATCACAGTGGGAGAAAGTGGAGAAGTGCATTCAAACCTGCAAGTGATATCATTTCCAGGCAATACTGTAGGAATCCTCCAAATCTCTCTAGTAATAACCAGTATGGGGCTGGTATTCCTAAAGCACTGTCCATCACTTCTGGATCTGGACACAGTCTCCCCCCCCTTCTCCCATCATGCCGATCAGCATTGGCAGGCAAGTGAGTGGATTAGCAGGCAAACATCTGCTGCGGGAGGGCAGGTGGCAACCCTAGTCCAGGGTACCCAATAGCACTTGCTCCCTGGGGAGCAACTGGGGAGGGGTGCAGTAAAAGTGCTTCACTGAACCATGTGAAGCTCAATATACATCTGTATATTGTTTGTCCAGCTCCATTGCTGCTAGTGCGTGTGTGTGAGGTATGTGATGTTCATACAGGTTGTTATAATGCTTCAGAGAAGACAGAAATAATGGACACAAGCCTTCATATCTTGTATTCTTCAGGCTGAAACATCAGTAGCTGCATACGCAACCGTATCTCCAAAAGATTTCCTAGCATTGCTGTATCAGCAGCTCTAGGAGGTTGGTTGGAGGCAAAGACAAATGACTGGTATATCATATATATGAGGGAAAGTGTGATTAAGCTGCAAGTATGTCAGTTTGGAAGTCTGGGAGATTTAGGGGGGGGTTAGTATTTTTTTTTCCATACAGTATGGAAAATTGCTTTTCCAAACAGGAAAGCCATTTCAAGACTCCCACAATGCATCTGTTAAAGTTACTTTACTTATGGCTTAAGTGCAGAGGAAACGCTTTTAATTTATCATTTGAAGAAATGAGGTGGTGATAAAAAGTTTGGCCTTGAATGGGGTATTTCTGTTCCATCAAGGCTGGAAATGGCACTGACAGCTATTGAACACCACTCAGGTCAGAGTACTGCAAGAATATAGTCCATAGCTTCTGAACTGAGGACATCACCTCACATTACTTTTTTATACGTAGATGGGCAGCTGTGTTAGTCTGTCACAGAAAAAAATAAATCAGACTTTTCATGGCACCTTGAAAGTCAGCATGACCTTTAGTGAGCTAGAGCCTATGTTGTCAGAGGCATTTGGACAAACTGGGTTGGAATCTGTAAAAGCTAGCTGTGGACTAACGACTTGTTTGTCTTGGGTGCCAGAAGACCACCATATATTTTACATACAGGCACTGAGACTTATATAAATTGTGTGCTTACTGTATCAGTTGTGAAGATGTAGATGCAAGCAAATCGTTGCTTTAAAACACACATCACAAAGGACCTATTTCCCAATCAATGCTTTAATAAATTTCAAAGGGAAGAGTGGTTTACATGTGCTCATGCTTCACGATTGATGAGTTTTTGAATGAAAAGTATTTTGTACTTTTAGTTCAGAACTAGTGTTAAGAGCAGCCCTGAGCATAGCTCCAGAGTACTGATCTTCTGACTGGTCAAGATTCAAAATTATGGCCAGTGCCTGTGGGCACCTTTGGAATTCCGACACAGGGTGGTGGTGGGCACAACTTCATAATGGTTGCCACAAGAGGTGGCGTTATCTATAAAAAGCAGAGCCAACCACAATATGTGAGGGAGTGAGGTTACACTGAACTCTTAATAGCAGCTCTTCAACACTTCAGGCAGAAGTCCTGCTGGCAGGGTGCCTTTTGAAATGAGTGTATTGTTTTAAAGAGAAGTTGTGGTGGCATTTGCTGCCAAAGCAACATTTTTTAAAAAATGTGCACAGTGAGTCATACCTCCAGTGTCTAATTAAAGACCTGCTGAGCAAAAAGCCCACCTGGCCGCACCCATTTTCTTAAAAAACATGGTGGGTGCTAGGAAAGGTGTCAACAGCCACCATGGTGCCCCTGAATGCTACATTGGGGAGCCCTACTCTGGGTTCTTCTGAGGATCTGATTTGAAGTCTGGTGTCCCAGCTCTAGGCTTCTGCTATGACTCTCTTGCTGAGTGTCCCTCAGTAAGCAAATATTTTTTCCTCTCCCACCAAGGGCAAGTCACTTGCATGCCAAACCTCAGTGGTAGATCTTTAAAACGGCACTTTAATAGTGGCCCAAATACTGGTAGATTGCAGACCATTATCTGGCCCAACAGATTGTCAGTCTGTTTCCCTTCCCCACCTCTACCCCTTGCACTCCATATATGTACACAGTCCTGATTTTGAGCCTCCCAGAAATGCCTTCCATATGCAAAAGGACATACTGGAAAAAGACAGCACTGCATGCAAATGGATCTTTTTGTTTCCCATACATGGACCTTGGTTAATTAAATAAAGCCCATTCCCTTTTTCTGCACTTCCCAAATGTCATACCTTTGTGCTTTCCACTCCTCCCGCCCTCAATTTTATTTGCCCTTCACGCTTATGTCGCTGCATGTAAAAATGAAAAAAAACACCACAATATTTGCTTTTAAGGTTCTCAGATACAGCACCTTACTCAGGTGGGAATTGCTAGCAGGATCGGAGGTCAACAAGTGGAGATCCCCTCAGGCAGAGCAGGGCATGGCCAGCCGGGGGAACCAGGGTGGCCCCCATATCGTGGAGAGGATGAATATGCTAGGAGAGATGCAGTGAGTACTGTGCTTTGTATTTGAATAGTTTCTGAAGCAGTCATGTGTTCAGTTAACTTCTTTTTGCATCCATTGCTGTTTTAGCATTTCTTCCCAAGGCGTTTTTACTTGCTGATCAGACCTTAGCAGCTGCTTTTGAGTCTTTCACACTCCTGCATCTTAATCTCTGCTTCTCTGTCCTTTTCTTTCTCATTCTTGGCTCTTGTCCTTGTTGCTGAGTTGGTTGGGTTCTGCTCATTCAACACGCTGTTTCTGAGACAAGTGTAGGTTGGAAGCACTGAAAACAGTGGCCCAGGTTTTCCGACTGATGTTGGTAATGAATTGTCAGTCGCTGACACTGGAATTTGTGTACCAACTATGGAGTTGAAGATGCCATGAGTGTGACCACAAAGAACCATGGGTTTTGAAAACCACTTGATGATAGAAACAGAGAACTGGAAGGGGACCTCAAGGGTCATTTAATCCAACCCCCTCCACAGTGCAGGAAATTCACAACTACCTCCCCCCCTCTCCCACGGTGACCCCTTTTATATGCCCAGAGGAAGGCAAAGAACCTCCAGGATCCCTGGGCCAATCTGGCCTGGAGGAAAATTTCTTCCTGACCCCAAAGTGGCAATTAGCATTACCCCTGGGCATAAAGGGCCACTAAATGATGATTTAGTTTTTACCTGCCTGTTTCATTCATGCAAGATGCACCTTCCAGAATGTGGTCTTCTGGTGGAACTCCACATTCTTAAGTAGTTGTATATTTTTGTTTCCTCCAGCTCACCTAAGTCCACATCCAAATGGTCTTAAATTGATTTATGGGAGAAAGCTGTTACAAAGAGATTTGGAAATACAAAAATCCCATAGCATGGACCTGACTTTCAGAAGGAAGAGTCAGAATTTCTACTCTACTGCTGGGAGATATATGACATAAAACTGAGAGAGGCCATTTCCCCCCCCCCCCCACCATTTCTTGGGCCTTAGAGTTGACTTCTGGTGAGCTGTGTGCCAGTGGCCCATTCACTGGAGATCTATCAGTTTCCACACAACATAATATCTTGCAAGGAAGTGGCAAGTAAGGAAATTGAGATGACCTTCAAGTAACCAATGGGAAGATGTGTGTTCTGGGTCCCTTGGCATAACAAGCCTCAAAAAGCAGGCTTCTCAGGCTGCAGGCTACTAAGAGTGGGCAAACACCACTGGTAGACCGAAGACAAATAGTCTGGCAATGCAAAGGGAGTATCCAGTGGCCTCCTTCAATGACAGTTTGCCCTGGCTGAAGAAAGGCAGCAGTTCTGGGAGTTTTATATCAGCCAGTAGTACTGGATTGGCCTTCTAGTGTCACCCAAACCTGGAGGATTTGGGGTGGTGTGTCACTGTCTTAGCTGAAATTGATTGTACCTCCCTCTTCTAGCCAGAAGCACAGACAGCCACTCCCTGATTAATGGGACTGACTCTGGAGTCCTCACAGCCTTTCACACCAAGATGGCCAGATTTGAATTGTCTGTGTACTTATACTGGGCTCCAAAACACAGCACTGAATCTCTACCACCTGTTGCTTCATACTGAAGTAAATTCCTTCGTGCCTGATCTTTCCTCCCCTCTTTCGAGCAATAAACTTCTTTTGCATGGCCATTGTTAACATTGTTGGCTCAGTGTTGCTTTGTAGCTCTTTGGTTCTTCTTTTACCTATATTTCTCAAGTTTAGTTCCTTTTTACCACTCTATAGTTTTTCCTTCCAACAGGCTATGGATTGTGTTGGTACTGATGCTGAAGCAGGGTTGGTGATGTGCAACCATGATTATTTGTGAACACTAGATGCACACTACAGTCAGACAAATGTATTTCTATAACGTTAATTATGGCACTATGATGATCATTTGATTTTCTTCTTTTCTTCTTCACCTTAATGCATTTCAGAGTATACCTTTTGCCTCTGACTCACTCCCTTCTTAGATAGTGACTTGTTTTTAGAGCAGAACTATACATGGTGTATAGTCCCATGATACCTTTTTATCAGCATTCCAGGGACTGCATTTTGATGAGGAATATTGGAATATATGTTGGGGGAGGAGCTATTTATCTCTCACCCCTCCCCCCCAAATCCCATTTTTCCCTACTGAAAATTGCTCTTCTCCAGCTCCTTTAGAGTCTCTTGCAGTAAACATGTGAGTGTACAGGTAAGTTTTCCCCAGCAAAGAATGAAGTAGCTCAGAGGTGGAAACTTTCAGTGGGGAAACGCAGAAAGGGTTCACACCTCTCTCCCTGTGTCCATCTTTCCCTTATGACTGCAGCCCCAGAGACTGTAGTTTTGTTAATTATAATTTTGCAAAGCCTATGGTGGTGGAAAGTGCAGTCAAGTCACAGCTGACTTATGGTGACCCCATGGGATTTTCAAGGCAAGAGACGTTCAGAGGTGGTTTGCCGTTGCCTGTCTCCATGTCACAACCCTGGAATTCCTTGGGGGTGTCCCATGCAAATACTAACCAGGGCTGACTCTGCTTATCTTCTGAGATCTGATGAGATCGGGCTAGCCTGGGCTCTCTAGGTTAGGGCAAAGTCTATAAAAAGGATTAAGGAATGTCCCAGAAGACCCAAAAACATTTTAAATGTTGCAAATTATTTCAAAATATGTTTGGTTAGAACAAGCTTTTTCTCCCTGTGACCTGTATAAAGGGCAGAGCAAGTTTGCTCCTTTTTATCTCAGACAGGAAACCAGTAGGTGGTGAGGCTTCCATGGCTTTCTCCCAAACAATTATGTTCAGCATTTCAGTTTTACATTTTAGATCAAGAGAACCTTTCTGCTTTCTTCTCTTCCCTTATTGTTCTTCTCTCTTCTCTTTGCCTGTACTTCTTAACCACAAACTGCAGTAACACTCTGTGCCTTTCCCCAGACGCATACGCCTGGACATCAAGAATATTCCTCCTCACCAGTATTCCAGATGCCGAGGACTTCGGCCCGACAACCCTCAGCGCCTCCTGTTCAGCTTCCACCCAGCAACCCCCCAGGCCTGGGACTCTGCTACAGCACCAGCTCCACTGAGGACCTGCAGCCGGGGCACTCTTCGGCCTCTCTCATCAAAGCAATCCGAGAGGAGCTCCTCCGGCTCTCTCAGAAACAGACAGTGGTGCAGAACTTCCACAGCTGATTTTCTGTGCCCCTTGCAAATCTGCCAGGTATCTGCTTCCTGTGGAAGCAAAACTCGAAAAGGAAATCAGCAAGTACAGAAGAGTGAGCCCAGAAAGAACTTGGCAGCAGCAAGAGAGGAACATGAGGGAGACCTGGGAAGGCATAGCAAGAACTGACACGCAACTCTTAACTTTTTTGCTTTTAGCATCTTAGCCATTATAAGCCTGCTTTGGCTGGGACTGTTCAGTTCAGTGAAAGTTCCAGTCCAAAACCCAAACACTGCAAAGAAAGCAATCCGTCCCTTAAGATGACAATCCACTCCAACATGAGAATTCCTGGTTTGGGGAAGGAAAGCAATGTTTGTAGTCTGGAATATTCCCTGACATTCCTAGGTGGGTCATGTGTGCTGCTGACATGTTCTGTTTTGTTTTCTAAACACACAAGTGTCAGTATTGGTCCTGGTCAAGAATTTACCTAATGAAACCCTTTCTAAGACTCTACTGATGCAGGACTCGGAGCGACTCGTTAATAAGCCAGGACAATAATCAATTGTTGTTCAGTATAGCTCTGTGCTTCCAAAAGGAGCACTCTTCCTTGTTGTTCTTCTGGTGCTGAAGCTTCAAAGTGTCCCTTCATCCTGTTGTTTGCAAAGTGGAAATGATGGCCTTTTAAAAACTTTAAACCAAGGATATGATCATTAGAGTCATTTAGGCTGGAGCAACCAGGTGTCTTTTTTATACACAAGAAAAGAAGAAGAAAGCAAAGAATTTTTTGTTATTAATAACTTATTCGTGGATTAACAGTGATAGGACTGAAAAGTGGATGGCAGTTTGCAGGGCAGTTTCACAAGTGACGCAGAATACACTGTTAAATTTAGTACATGATATCAAGACGTTTCCATTATTTTGCAGAGCAGTGTGAAGTAACGTGCAGAGGTGTGATGGAAACATGGTAAATAAGTTCAGGGTTTTGTGGGCTGCTGGCCAAAATGACATCAGTGGAGTCCCCAACTTTGCCTTTTCATTTCGCTGCCCCTTTCTCTCCCTGCAGTAGTCACCTCTAACAGTTAAGGCATATGGCAGTAAGTAAAGGGAAGGGAACATCCAGCCCTTTGCCAGTTTGAGTGAGCCCCTCTTGCCTCTCGAAGCCTAGGGTCAAGCCCAAATGACCTCTACAGTAAATACAACAATGAGCATATTTCATCGAAGCATTTTCATACAATCTAAAGAAGTCAAATGTTCATGCAAAACTTGCCATCTGTTAGATCAGAGAGGCCACACATCTGAGGGCCTTAAAGACTAACAAAATTTGTGGCAGGGTATGAGCTTTTGTGAGTCGCTGCTCACTATCTGAAGAAGTGAGCAGTGACTCACAAAATCTCATACCCTACCAGAAATTCCGTTAGTCTTTCAGGTGCTACTGGACTCTTGCTCTTTTCTACCGCTACAGACAGGCTAACATGCCTACCCATCTTGATCTATCAGGAGGGCCTGTTCGCAGGTGAGTGAAATAGCTACCAAGCACTGAGTGTCAAACATGAATGTCTCATTGGATCATCTCTCAAGTTTTAAAGTTAGCATTTAGCTTCTGAAATAGCAGCTTGGGTTGTACTCAAGTGCTAGGAAAGAGATGAAATGCCTTTCCATGCACTCCCTAGCTGTGTAGCCGTCAAGGCTGTGCTTAACCAAGAGCTGCAGCCACCCCTGGTTTTCTGATTAGTGGACCTGTATGACGCAGTTTACCTCACTGTGCATGGTTCTTTTTCTATGGACAGGGAAATGTGTTTTAAATATGCATTATGTTCTTTGGTGTGCCCTTAAAAATAGGTGTACATTTAAGAAAGATTAGCAATGTACGAATTGAACCTTAGAGGGGTTCTTAACATCACTTGTGCAAACTCCCTTTAGTGATATGGAGCCTGGGAGGCTAGGGGTGATGCATTCAGCTTTCTATTAATTTGCCAAAAGTCATGAATACAGATGTGCTCCCAAATAAAAAAGGCAAGGTGGTGGGATGAAATCAGATGAATGAAGAAAGCCAGCCTGGGTGATACCATGTCACCAGCACTAGTCTATCATAAACTACTCTTTGCAATTGATTCTTGATAAATCCTCCAAAAAAAAAAAGTAAAATTTGTGGGGGAAAGACAATTTTAGAATAAAAGCTTAGATTTCACCATTAGAGGCAGTTACTGCATTTATATGTGTTCCTACTGATATGGTGATAGCACCTGCCACTCAGGCATCTGTCACTAGTTTTTTGTTTTTTTAAGCATTTTGATTTTACTGTTAGTGGTAAGGTGTAACTTACTGTCATATGGCCATTGCTTAATTGTAACCTGCGTACTATGAGTGAAAATTCTAACTAAATTATTTGTTGGAGTGTATTTTTTTTGTTTTGCTTTTAACATAGACTAAATTAAAGCTGAAGCAGTGGCACAAAGAAAATTGAAAGCAATTCTTTGCATGGAGGTGTGATGTTGGTGCATTTATTTTCTTAGGTATGTATATTAATGAACGATTGGGTCGTCTACCAACAGGCTAAATTCACCATCGTGTTAAGCGTTAATTGGCTTGTATTTGAATCCAGATTACTGATGTGTGTCTGTCTGAGGCATGAGAGCTATGAATGCATACTCTTTCATTCCAAATGAAGGAGCCGTTCCAGGTGCATATTTTCTTTGCATGTGGATTGGCCCCATTGAACAAAAAGGGTCTCTCTCTACGTGTTCATGGGTACCTGTGTGCACATTTCCAGTACATACGGTTTTGTTCATTGGAACAGCTGAGATTATTCGTGTTCGAGCCCGTCACCAAGGAAGGGATTGTTCATTACAGATCAAAAGTAGATAAGTAGGATGGAGAATATTAATATCCCATATTCTGAAAAATCATATTGGTGTCCCATATTCTGAAGAATCACCAAAAAAGGATGTCCAAATCAGTTTCAAGTCTGGAATGAAATACAGTCCCAGTCTCTGCATAGAACTATCTGATTTTCCTACAGAAATCAGCTCAGGTCAAATATCCTTAAGTGTGTTGCTTGCTGGGGATGAAAGGACTTGGTCCATGATGTTGCAAAAAGGCTACTTAGCTGGTTCTAAAATAGTTTCCTTTTATCTGACTACCCATCATAAATATCACAGGAAACTTTCCAGCTGACTGAAACATGATACTATACACTTGATATAAATCTTCTTTCCTTTCTTTGGTAAAAATACCTCATATTCTGTTCTCCAGTTCTGCATAATTTGGTGTTTCTATGCAGAGATTATTGTGGTATAAATGAAATCTGGAACTCTTGCTGTGTTTAAGAAGTTAACTTGTTGGGTGTGGTACAGGGTAAGTTTACATGATTCCAGAAGTGAAGAGTGTGAGGGAGAGTTTGTCTCCTATTAAAGTATGAAAAGCAATATTTCTAGAATTATTGAAAACTAACATTTTTTTTCTATTGCATTTGAACTAACTCCTCTACCAAGTCAATTGATTTGAAAGATTTCGTGCACTGTTTGAAAGCAATATTCAGGGTCTGCCTTTGCTTATTGAGGATAGGAACTTGTTTTGTCTTATGTCAGTAAGCAGGATAAGGACATCATATATGCTGACTGCAGACAGATTTATTGTCTGCAAAGCCTGTAATGCAGGAGAACTGTGAGCAAATCCTGCACTTGTGAAGACATTTGAGGTTGAAATAGTGTTTTAAAACGCTGCAGTGCAAACAGGATTGTGAGATTCCAGAAGGTTAAATGGATTTTATGCACTAATCTTTGGCTTGTGGTCAGGGTAATGGGATTTCTTGGGGAGGTTTCATTTACCCCAACTTCAGTATCGAGGATTATGCCATGCAGGTAGTAGGAATATGCCTTGAAGTAGAAGTAATGAGGCAGCCCTTGCTCATACAGTCATCCATCACTACAGATTTTATTTTCACAACTAGAGGCATGAGATATCATTTGTACTGTGCAATTTGTGCATTTGAGTTCTTTAGTGGGAAGAGCAGAACAGCCCTGGCTCTGTTAATGAGTGGGTGGGGTCAGGATGGCTGGCAAGAGACAGTGAAAAGAGAGCCGGTGAAATGAGACAGCTGGGGGCATCCCAGGGAAAAAAGCCAAGCAGTGGCAGTGGGAGAGCCTTGAAAGAAGGCAAGGAGAGAGAAAGCAAACAGCGTTTGGCACTGGAAAGTCCTAGAGAGGAGCTGACCAGCCACCCAAGAGAGATGCCTTCTGCTCTACTCATCCCCTGTCAGCATGA
This sequence comes from Gekko gecko, assembly GCA_029375565.1. Lineage (NCBI taxonomy): Eukaryota > Metazoa > Chordata > Lepidosauria > Squamata > Gekkonidae > Gekko > Gekko gecko. Next base: position 38,384,324 of record JAPDNY010000005.1, on the reverse strand, counting down.
GCCATACAGAGGAAGGTGGGGCCAGCTTTACTTTCAGAGCCAGAAGCCCAGCGTCCAGTAAAGGGAGTGTGAACAGCAGGGTCTGTTCTCATCAGACAGACTGGTTGTGGGGTGGCAGGCCCATAGCTATAGTGGGGCATCTTGGGGCCAGGCCCCCCAGCTTGCCACCCAGGCCTCCCGACTTTTTGCCAAGCTGGGTGGAGAGCTCCGATGCCACCTAGCTCACAGCCTCCCTGCTATCAACAGTGGGAGTGCTGACCACCCTCATTCCCTTCCTGGGTGGTGGGTGAGACAATGAGGCTGGGCACACCGGACTGGGTTGGTGTGCTGTTGTTGCTGCTGCACATGCAGACCCAGGTGAGGCCAGGTGGGAGGTTGGGTTCCCCGGTGGGCCAGCCTTGCACGAGGTTTGCATGGGGACAGGGATGCAGTGTAGTCAGGCTTCAGGGAGGGTAGTCAGGGGGATGTGTGGCTCTTCCTTCATGGAACTTGGAGCTCTGTTTCAGGCTGTGTGGTGAGGGGGGACTCAACCTTTCGCTATGCCTCTCCCTTGGCGGCTTGCATGAGAGACTGGGGGCTTCTATGGGGCACTCTGAGGCTAGGGAAGCAGGGGTGTCCCCTGACTTATTTAAAGCCTCCCCTTATATAAAAAAATCCTTGTTATGGGCCTGTGGGTTGTGCACTGGTTGTAAGGGAGTAAACTGTTGTTATCAGTAATTGGTGTGCTATTAAAAAGAGAGGCAGGAGAAGGGGGACCAAGGATGAACCTGGTTGGGGGGGCCCTCTGCAAATGCATGTGGGACTCCCCAGTTCTGAAGTCCTTCCCTCCTGAGTAGTGACATTTAGGAAGATAGTATTGCCCTGAATGCCTCTGTATCATAATTCAGATAGTTGTAAGAGACCTTTTCCACAATAAAAGAGAAAGTAAAGTTTGAACAGTGGCGTGGGGGTATATGTTGAACTTGGTAGACCAAACAAAACCATTCATTAACCCTTTTCCTTCTGGCTGATGTTCCATTCAAAATTGCACTTCCCAAGCTACTGTTGTATCTGTGTGAGAAAAGATACAGACCAGAGAGGAAAGGATTAAGCAGCTTCTCCTATTGTCATTCCTGTGGCAAAAACCAGTGGCCTTCCATGACCACTATTCAGGGCTAGGGAGGAGTCATGAGACTTAATATACATCTTTTGTTAATGTCTCATTTATGCCCTGATTTCATAGGGTTTGATTCTGCACACCATTAGTTAAAGGTCTTGGCAGAAGCAGGTCTTGTCCCTTCAAGCAGTTCCCTGTGATTGCCAAAAAAGAATGGGAGGTCCACATAGATAAAGGGGGTCTTCCGCATCCTCATTTTCCTCGCTTGTGTGTTCCTCTTGCTTTTAGGAGGGGGGTTTCTTATTCTGCATGTGTTTTGCTCTTTCTAGTGGATATTTTTTCAGTTTTAATTTTTTTATTGAACGAAAGAACAAACAAATAACAAGAAATAACAAAAACGAAGAAAAAAAGAATGTATATAATAAACGGAGGCTTGCAACTTTCTCTATAACAAATATCAGTTTGATTACAAAATTTTCTTTTTTTCTATTATCTAAATTCTTTATTCACCAAACCCACAGATCATCAAGCCATTATTATTTGTTTCATGCAAAAAGTCTATAAAGGGTTTCCAATCAACAATAAATAGACTAATTGTCTTTTCTCCAATCAGTCAATGCTCCTTGTAGTGGTTGATTCAATAGTACGTTGCTTTATGTATGGCATATCTCCCTGTAGATGGCAGGTTTTTATGTTGGACATAAAACAATGTCATCTCGAATTGACCACTAGAGGGGAGCAAAATATGTGCAGAACAGGGGTGGAAGGCCCTGAAGTAGCGGAATACACGTGAGGGAAATGCGGATGTGGGAAAGCCCCCCAAACCTGTGCAACCTCAGAAACAAGAGTAAGAAGTGGGAAACTACTGTTTTGCCTTTTATGCCTACAGAATCTCTTATACCAGTTGATGCATTACTCTGGAAGAGGCAGGAGGAGTGATTTTTCCCACTTCCTCCTCACTGCAGTTGCCCATCTTGTGTCTGTTTTTTGTCCTGATGGGTCCCTGCTGCCAACTACTCACATTGCCATTTTGACACAAGGGACTTCTGGGAGAAGGGAAAGGTGGGAGAAATCCACTTATCCCACCACCCTAACACCTGGAGGTATGTGGGACCCAACCCATAGTTTTTGAATGAATTTTTTATTCCAGTGGTTCTTAGCTGTAGGCTTGTTTTCCAAGGAAGTGAACCTTAGATTTTTCTACATTTCACAGTCACAAACAGAAGTCTTTTTTCCTGCTGGTTTCTGTGTCTCTAGTGAGCTTGTAAAAGGGTAATCATTGCAAATTGCTAGTTGAGACTGTTGAGTAAAGCTCCAAGGAGCTTTCTATTTGATCAGTGCTGTAAGAAAATGAAGTGAACAATTTACTCCATGCTGGTTAACTAGAATGCTCGATAGGGGCATGTGACAGATACATTTTGAGTACTTCAGACTTAAATTTTTGTCATAAATTAGAAGTTGAAGGTCAATAAGAAACAAAAGTTTGGCTTTTATGTGCGGGTAAACTAACACAGTTATTGGACAACTTGGCTTTCAAGTTCGTCATATTTCTCCTGTATTTGTCAACATTAAATAAAAAGCCTTATCTCCTCTATTTTAAATAATCAACTGTACTGAGTAGTTTAAAGTAGCAAATTTCTTGACCATCAGTGGCTATTAGCCACAAGGTATAGATAGGAACTCTCAGTCTGGGGCAGGTGATGCACTCTATTCTTGGTGCTGGGGGGGGGCAGCAGTGGGAGAGCTTCTAGTGTCCTGGCCCCACTGCTGGACCTCCTGATGGTACCTGGTATTTTTGGCCACTGTGTGACAGAGTGTTGGACTAGATGGGTCATTGGCCTGATTCAACATTGGCTTCTCTTATGTTCTTATATATTCTGCATCCGAGTATATACCCTTGTGCTGTAGCATGCCATCCCAAAAGGAGATATGTATGCTTCCCCTCCATCCCTTGCTTCATCTGGGTTGTTACTGATTTGAAGCAACACATCTGAAGAAGGATGTTGGCAATAGGGAAGATTCAAGAGGGAAAGAAGGATAATGGTGAAGACTTTGGACATTACGTTGTGAAGAATGACTGAAGTAATTAAGCATGGTTTTCATCTGAGAAAATTAACACACCAGTCCTTGAAAAACACCATTGTTTAGGAGCTGTATTTATGGTCAGGGTACAGGAGGGGAGATTAATGCAGGTTCCATGAAAGGAATTCTGGGATATGAAAGGTGTATGTTCAACCACTGAAAGTGGGGCAAGAAGTAATGGAAATACATAGCCACAGATTAAGTATGGGTTACATGCTATGGGGTGTCTGATCTTTAATGTAGCTGGCTAGTGAAACAAGGCTGTTGGGTAAGTTAAGGAATCTCCCTTTTAAAAATAAGTTAATAGGCAATTATCAGGGATCATTTGAGTAAAGAATTTCCACTCCCAATATCTAAGGACTGGAATGAGTCACCCCTTTGCTTCCAAGTAACTCATGGATTCTGTCATGCCTTAGGAGATGGTTTGCGTTGTCTTTTGGTCTAATTACCAAGTTCTCTGTGCAGTCTACTTTGAATATATTTGAAATGACCATCCCATGTCAGTTCTTTGAACTTCATTACAAGATCTTTGCAGGGCCCATAGTTAGGAATGGGGATGAGATTAGAAAAGGTAGAGCAAACTTTTTGTACTTATTTGTGGTCATGGTAATGACATAGTTTTATCTGAGATGGTAACTTTTAGGTTTGCTCCATGGGGATTTGCACAGGTACCTCACCAAGTGAAAAAGACCTGGTAGACACTCTGTGAATATTTTGCTACATCAGAGTGTAAAACAGAGTGATACATTTTTTTAAACAGCCATTGGACTGTTTGAATCATGGTGCTGCAAAGCCCCTTGGCTCTTCATCTACTGTGACAAATATTTTACAGAGTGCTTTGAAATACAAAGCACCACTGGTGCATAAACCGGGATCTTTGCTTTTAGAACAATCTGTATGGATGGTGAAATGCTTAAATGTGCAAGTAAATTGATAACTTGGAGATTTGAACAATATAGGATACTGCTTCATCAGGATGCATTTATGGAAGGGTGGGCTAGTCAAGTAAGTAAAGATATGTTTGCATTCAAAGGCTTGATCCAGTGATTCTTATTGAAAGTCTTTGATTGAATGCAGCCTTAAATAGACTGATGCTGAGTAACTCTTACTGCTGCTGTTGACTTTGTGGTTATTCCTGTGATGGTATGTGGTGCTAAGACTAATGAAGGAGGAGGATGAATGAAGGGTGCCAGATCTTACACATTAAGTAGAAAAGAGGAAGAGTCCAGTAGCACCTTAAAGACTAGCAAAAATTGTGGTAGGATATGAGCTTTCGTGAGTCACTGCTCACTTCTTCAGATAGTGAGCGGTGACTCACAAAAACTCATACCCTACCTCAAATTTTGTTAGTCTTTCAGGTGCTACTGGACTCTTCCTCTTTTCTACTGCTACAGACCAACACGACTGCCCATCTTGATCTCTCTTATACATTAAGGTAAATGAGCAAATAAAGTTGTACATGAGCCTGCCTTTTGCACTGGTTCCCAAAAAGGTTAGATACCACTTTCACAAAAAGGACTATCAATTGAATCTCTGATTCACACCTGTACTGTATGGCATAACTGGCAACTTTCATATTTCAGAACTGTAATTGAACAGGCCCCTTGCAAGAGATTATGTGAAATATAGAAGGACTAGTAGTTAGCTACTGGGCAGTGGGTTAAATTCAGTCACTAAACCCCCCCAAAAAATGTGATATGAACTTTATTCCATCAGAAAAACTTACCATGGATAGTTTTTATTAATGACTTGTTGTAGTAACTAAAAATGGAAAGCAAAATCCAATAGATTTCCGTCTGCCAGATGCTGGTAACAATGCACAAGGGGCGAGTAGCCATGACATGCTATTAGCGCTGGACTATCTAGACATTTGTTCTCACCCACCAAGACAATTTTTCTATTCCAACTCAGTCAACTGTACAGTAATAAAAATGCCATCAAGTTTTAAAAAGTTATGTTAAGCCAAGATATGCCATGCAATTTCAGTCTTTGGCCCCTCTTCAAAATTTGTAGACTAGTTTAACCGTAGTCTGTCACATCTTACCTTTGTTCCTGATTTGCAAAAGTTCTTAAATCAGAACAAATTTATCTTGAGAGTAAAAGGCCTGCTATTGTTACTCCTGGTCAAAAGAATCTAACAGTCTTCACTGAATTGTGAACTTAGCCACATTTCTGTCAATCAGCTGCTACTGATGCTTAAGACTATGAGTATCTCAGTAATGAGATGTAAACAGACCATGCCTCATTTGATTTCATTTAGATCTGGATGTCTGGCAACTACTCCCAGCCTTTTGATGGCCCACTATTCTATGCTGGAAAATAATTTAAACTCCTAATGGAAAAAATAAAAAATATCCCCACATGACCATTCACACGGTGATAATTTCCCTATTCATTGGTACTTCCTGCATGTGATAAAAAGTGGTGCAGATTTTGAAGATGTACATTCTGTACACTGAAGGGTGTTGTAGAAACGATTATATTTATTGCCAGTTCACTGAGATCTCTCTTTGTCACTTGGGGCTTCTGCTGTGATACAGTGCTTCCAGGTTTGTAGAAAATGAGTACAGTGTATCAGAGGTGTATTTCTCCCTGAGGTGATAAATCTGTGTCTGAGCTGTACCAGTTTCTATTTAATATAGAGTATCCAAAATTGAATATTCTCCCAGAGGAAACATTTCCTCCACACAGAAGACTTAGACATTAGGGAGATGAGTTCTAACCTAGTCTTTTCCAGGGCTTTTTTTCGAGGGGAACACACCGGAACAGAGTTCCAGGACCTCTTCGATAAAATTCTTTTTAAAATGTTTAAAAGTTCATGAGTCTTCAGTATACAGATTGAAAATTTCATTTCCCTCTTGAGAGTTCCAGCACCTCTTTTTCAAAAAAAAAAAAAAAAAAAGCCCTGGTCTTTTCCCTGATAGGGCAGTTTTCTATGTGCAAGGATTTTTTAGAATGTGAAGGATCATTTGATCATGTAACAGCCCACTTTTAGCCTGGACACCACCCAAACACATGATAGCCACAATGAGAACTGCAGAGGTATTTCATTAGTAATCCATCGTAAGTAATGCATGATACCAACCTTCAAGAGGCTATTATGTGAATACTTGAATTATTCAGTAGAAAGAATGTGTAAGACCATTTGAAGAAGTATTATTAGAATGGTCATTTTGCTTGCCTGACTGTAATGCTGTCCAGTCATTAATGTTTTGGGGAGTTCTCCTGCAGTGCATTCTGGGAAAGTGTTATATGCAGTCTTGTGTAAATAGAACATCACACGTATTTTTAATCTTTGGTGTATATGAATGGATACCTGCAGCAAACCTGGTTTTCCAGTCAAGCATATCAAAGTTGGAAAATATGCTCATTGCCCTATTCACATAAAATGGTGACTTCAGCAACTGAGAGTATTGCACAGTAGAACATTCTTCCAGTACATCAGGTAAGAGCACTCAAAATGTAAGGACTAAAAAGGGCCTGTTTCCAAAAGGGTATGTGAAGGAAAAGTCACTTACATGCGGGCACTTGCATGCAAGTCCAGACATACCATAAAGGATGAGCTATATATTAGCTTGCCATGTAGATGCTGGTTTGTGAAAATGAAGTCCTGCATAGCTGGTTCATTAGGAACAAGTCCAGGGTTGTTCCCTGAGATCCTTGTGAATGAAGTCTGTTTGAAGGAATCTAGAGTTTTTCACATTTAATTTTGGTACACATAAATCCTATGTGCTTCAGTGGTCCACTGGAATATTCTGAATTTAGGGATCTATTTGTTTAAAACTGGCTGAGTGAGTAATGCAATTTTCACAGTTCAGAGATCATTGTGGTGTTAAATTACTGTGTGTTTCCCACTATTCGCATAATAATGAATCAGGAGAGAGGAAAGCTTTTTCTGCTGAAAGACTTGCTCTCCCATCAGTTAAATGCCATTTTCTTAACTGTCTCTAAGCTGATTCGCCAGTCAACTGTCACAAGAAAAATATTGCTTTGATTTCTGTATGTTTGTAAATACACAGGTTTATATATCTATTTTTTGTGAACTGAGTAGTTGGCGGGTCCAACACCGAAATTTGTGTCGTGAATGTTGTGACTTTTTTTCTTTTTGATTTAATTTTGCATGTGGAAAATGTTGATGTTTTGTGATTATTTCAGCGCATGTACAATGAAAGCAGAAGGAAAAAAACACACAATAAAAATACAATGACCAACAAAGAAATTTTTTCCCTTAAAAGATTTGTTTCCTGATGAGAATAATTAAAGTCATGGTTTCTTGCCTCTTGTTACCAAATGCTGTTCCTTTCTGAGTTAGCTTTAGTTAGACGTTATCACATACATATCCTAAATTATATTGCAGGTGGGAATGATCTGTGACCCACATGTGGCCCGTGCCAGTGAACTGCTCTTTGACCCGTCCTCATAATCTTGCAAGTGTGGTTTCTCATATATGGCAGATGCCCCTTCCATAGTAGTAAATGCAAAGGGGGGGGGCAGCCTGCTGAATCAGAACAGTCCTATTTCCTACAGTGAACAGTGAGGTTCTTGTAGGAAACCCACAAGTGGGGCATGAGGATAGTAGTCCTACCTCACCATTTGCCCTCCAGTGACTGGTGTTCAGCAGTATACTACCTATGAGCAGGGAAGCTTTACTTAACTACTGTGGCACCTGCTGATAAACCCACCCTCCATGAATTTGCCTGGTCACCCTTTAAGCTAGGTGCCATTGTCACATCTCAAAGCAGTGAATTCCAGAGGTTAAACTTATGTCCTGATGGGAAGGACCTCTGCCACATCATAAGCAGCATCCTCTGTGATGCTTTTGGCCTGGGTAGAGCTGCTCCCTCAGTGAGATTGCATAAGAAGCAGTGCTGGCTCTATACACACACGCAAAAGTAGGGAGCCCTCAAGGACTTATGGGGGGCATCTCATTTCCCTTCCCCCATTCTTTCCTTTTTCCCATCCATGAAAGCCCATATAGCCTCTCCCTTTTTTCTACTCCCTTCTCTCCTCCTCACCTTCCATCCAACCTAACTATCTCACCCCTTTATCAGCTTTCCCTCCTTTGGCAGCCTCTTCCTGGGAAAGCTTTGCACAGTGTCAGGCACAGGGCTGAGGCAGGCCCAGTTGCACAGTGTCGGATACAGAACTGCAGCATCCCCAGTTGTGTGGTGCCAGCTTCTGAGCTGTGGCGGGCCCAGCTGTGGTGGAGAACTTCCAGGGGCTTGTTGGTGATGCCATTCCTCTGTTTTCCCTCCCTACACCATTTCTTCTTTAGCTCCTCCTGGCAGCCCCCATATTCTCACAGGGTCGCCCCACATTTGCAGAAAAATCTAAAAAATTGGGGGGTGAAACCCCCCAAAATGATGAACAGAGCACCCATAGCTTTAAGCAGTGGATTTCCTCAGTGGCCATTGCTAGGCACCATAGATAACAGGCTTGGTTCTGTCAGTAAAAGGCAAGGGGCCTTTTTAGGCCTATTTTAGCTGTTGAAGGATGACTTATTGGGGCCAGGCCTAGCTAAAGTTGCCAGCTCCAGGTTGGGAAATTCCTGGAGATTTTGTGGAAGAGTCTGAGGAGGGTAAAGTTTGCAGAGGGGAGAATCTTCAGCTGGATATATTGCCATAGTCCACTCTCCAAAACAGCCATTTTCTCCAGGGGAACAGATCTCTGTCATCTGGGGTTCAGTTTCTGGGAGATCTTCAGGTGCCACTTGGAGGTTGGCAAAGATAGGCCTGGCAGTAAAATCTGGGTGACATGATATCACAGGACTTGCATGACTTACCTAGGCCTGGCTGCTTGCTACTGTTCAACAGCAGCCATCCTATGAAAGCCAGTGTGGTATAGCAATTAGAGCTTCAGATTAGGGTCTGGGAAACCCAGGTTCGAATCTTCATCTTGCTGTGGCAGATCACTGGGTGATTTTAGAACATACTTTCAACGTAAACTACCTCACCGAAGTTTTGTGTGGATAAAAAGGAGAGGAGAATAATGTAAGCTTGCTTTGGTCCTGTGGAGAAAGGCAGGGTAAAAATGAGTAAACAACTAATAAATATAGCTGAAACTCAAGAGGTAGATAAAAGGTAGATGGGTAAATGGCCGAGAAGGAGACGGGAAGAGGAAAAGATACAGGGGTTGCAAGGAGGAGGAGGAGGGAAAACAGAAATAGTGGGGGGAAAGTGCTGGGGAAAGTGAGGTGCCAGACCACAAGTCCTTGAGAGTTCCCTACCATGCAAGTGGGCCTGGCCCAAAGACCAGCATCAAAAAACTGGGCCACAGTTTCCTTGAAGAAAATGGCTTCTGTGACACTGTACCCTGCTGAGGTCGCTGATCTCCCCAACCTCACCTCCCAAGGTTCCATCCTAAATCTCTAGGAATTTCCCAACCTGGAGCTGGCAATTCTAGGAAAAGGAGGAGACTCTATGGGGCTCTCAGGAAGGGGAAAGAGAAAATAGTGGGGGAGGGGAAATGGTATGCCTCCCACAAGTCCTTGCGGGTTCCCACTTGTAAATATTTAAATAAATCAAGTGGCTGCCCTCTTCAATACTTCCTTCTCAGCTTTTTGTAACATCGTAGTGAATACCACTGCTTTAGTTTGGTGTAGTGGTGTAGTTTGCTGTAGTGTGTGGACTCTAATCTGGGAGAACCGGGTTTGATTCCCCACTCCTCCACTTGCAGCTGCTGGATGACCTTGGGCAAGCCATAGTTCTGACAAGAGCTGTCTTTGAAAGAGCAGTTCTCTCAGCCTCACCTACCTCACAGGGTGTCTGTTGTGGGGAGGGGAAGGGAAAGGTGTTTGTAAGCCGCTCCGAGACTCTGAGTGAAGGGTGGAGTATAAATCCAATCTCTTCTGTATACTGAAAACTCATGAACTTTTAAACATTTTTTAAAAGAATTGTGTTGAAGAGGTTCCAGAACTCTATTCCGGCATGACCAGCAATTTTTTTACTACTTTGCACTGTGCCTGCTTGGATTAGGTTTAATTTTTAAAATACTCAGGTAACAAGACTTCCAGTTGTGAAACAGCATGTTTCATCAGAAGTAAGCACTGACCACCAGTTCAAGAGCTGAAGATTTCCTATGCCAGTTTTAGAGGGGATAAACTGACCTTCTGCTTTGAATGATCCATTCACAGCTGAGACCGGGCAATCCAGACAGGTGCTGCCATTGCATTGGATGGGGCTATAAATAAAGAAGCTGCAATAAGGAGCTGGGATTCTCTTATTTGGCAGGACACAGGGGATGAGTAATAACAATATGGTACAACTCTGCAAAGATCTTATTCTTCTCAGGACCTCTTTGCAGTGCACTGTTCAGAAATGTCCTTTGATACTCCAGCGGCAAAGGAAGCTAAATGAATGTCTGAAGCCACTCGCTTGGTCTTGAACAGCAATGACAGGCAGAGGCGCTTCTCATCTTTGGTTGATTTTCAGGCTCCCAACTGTTTGGGTTCATCAGGGTGGAGTTTCATGAGTTTATCAATGCAGAAGAGGATGAGTGTGAGAAACCACAGGCTCCAGCCAACGGCAGCAGCGATCCAGCCATATTCATCTACTCCGAGGTGGCAGCATTTGGCAGCTTCTTGACAGAAGTCCACATCTGATAGCAGAGAAAAGGTGGCCTACATAATTGACAGTGCATGTATCTGTGCATCAACCAAACAGAATGTTGGGCCCATATATCCCTGACTTGACAGTACCACATGCCATTAGGATCTAGGTGGTTCTCCTACACCGGGAAGGCTTTTGAGATAGAGTGGCTAGAAGGGTGGTATTCAGGTGTGGGGAATCTGGTCCACTTGGCCATAAGGCACTCTGGAGGGGTCACCATGGGCTGACTTGTAAGTTTATCCAGTGGTGTGTGAATTATTTTTCATGTGACTGGAACCCATTTACTCTGGTACCATTTGATTTGGATGTGTGACAGTGTTCTGTCCAAGACCAGGGTCAGCCTAGGTGTATACACCAATCTATTTGTCCTGAATAAACCTTTTCCCTTGTTTAAGAATAATTCTGAGTTTTGCCTTGGAGAATCACACACACACCTCATCCAGCTTGGTCTTTTCTCTTCAGTAGTATTCCTTTCCTTAGTAGGTGGTGAAGCTGTAAATCCCTTTCATCAAATAAGGCAGGCTTGATACCAATTTAGTTCTTGCTTGTAGTAATTAGTGATAAATGGGAAGGCGAGCTGTGTTCTGCCCTAACCTGTGGAAGGCTCTCAGAAGATGGCAGCAAAGATGTGGGCTTCGTGTCAAGGCTCGCGTCTGTATTTACTTACTTCTGCCCATCATCCTAGAGCTGTTTCTGAGACAGTTCCTTAACTAGTCTGAGCTTTCAACGCCTGCATAAACTTATCTCTCTATATTTTTGGTGAAATTCTTTGGTGGTTGGGGTATGGCTGTATACTATGGGTAATCTGGTCCTTATCTGTTCTATGGATTTTCAGGATGATTTATGGTTAAATAGGACTAGAGAATCAGTGGAACCAGCTAAGTGAGGCAGAGAGGTTCTGGAAACAAAGAACTGGCAGGAAATTAGTGGCAACAAGAGAGACCCTGGATGCCTTTAAAAAGGGGTGCAGGGGGGAGGAAGCAATTAGCTGGCTTTAAAGTATGGTTATATAACTGCCATCCATCTTGGTTCAGGTCTCGAAATAACTAGGATTATATCACTGACTTGGCAACAAATTCTAATGTTGCTATGGTGAAGTTCTATTTTAAAAAATGAATTTTTAAAATAAAGGGCTACCTACCATGCAAGTAGTGACTGATTCTGCTGAAGAAGTATGTTGCATGTTACCAAAATCACAGCAGAAAGCCCTAATCAGTAGTAAGTTCCCACAATGTGGATACCTTCAGCAAAACAGCTATGTGGACATTTATCTCACATATGGCGGTGTGCACATTGTTCTCTAAGTAAAAGCGATATCAATGTTATAAATTAATTGCTTGTGGAGTGACCCTCTGAAACAGCAGATCCTTAGTGAATTTGGAGCATTCATGTTGTTTCTTTACCTAAATGCAAGGCAATTTCTATTACACACACAGTGGCCTTTTCAGAACATGTCTGAGTCAAGGTCACTGGTGTACATCAAGAAAAACACACTTACTAAGGCATGGGATTGATTCTGAAGAATTTTCAGCATGGTGTCCAGTCTCTAGAAAGGAAGAGAAGAAAGGCGCTTGTGAGAATGAGAAACTCAAGGCTCAGCTTGGTAGGATATGGTCATTCCATCCCCACCTATATGTATCAGTTAAGGAATGACTTCATGAAAAGTGATGGGTTTTGAGAAGGAATTTTAGATAAATGAGAGCTAGCCTCAAGGAGGTTTTGTATCTTTTTTGTATAAACTGTTTAAACAAGATGTAGCCAGCAGGATTTGACGAAATCCAGAGATGTCCACACCATATCGTAATTATTTTTCAGTCCTTTGATACTTTCAGTTTCTTTACATTAATACTCACAATAGTCCTGCCAGGTAGCTGATTTACTATTCTGTGGCTAATGCTCACATGCTCCTTCTGCCCCCCCCGCCTTCAAGGCAGCACACTAAGACTGAAGATGGTGTTGGAATGGCAACAGCATGTGAGCACTTTCATTAACATAACAGGATGTGTTTGGTCCATTTGCGCTCTAGGGGGAGCTGTAACGTATACCTCTACTGTTCAGAACCTAATGAATGCTCCTTTTGTTTGTCCCTTGTTGTGCTTCTACTCTGCCTGTAAATTAGTTCTTATATAACCTGAATGCCTCTGCTGTTGGGATTATTATTATTATTATTATTATTATTATTATTAGTCAGATTTCTACCCCGCCCTTCCAGCCAAGGCCGGCTCAGGGTGGCTTACATAAAACAGTGCATAAATTACAGTAAAAACAATTAAAACACTTAAAACAAGACTACAACCAATTGATGACATAAAGTGCTAGTATTATTGTCCTTGGCTGTTGTTGCTTTAATGATGGCTGCCGTACTCAGTTCTCTCTCCAGATGTTCAGCTCTCAGATCTCCTTTGGATTTCATAGAAGCAATTGGCACTGGCACCGTTGTTAGAATTCCAGGGACACAGGGCTCTCTATCCTACTGCTGTTAACTATTAATGATATTTGGTGGTGGTGGTGGTGGCGGCTCCAAATGTCTGGTGGAAGAGCTCCATTTTACAGGCCCTGCAGAACTGTAAGAGGTCCTGCAGGGTCCTGATTTCTACTGGGAGCTCATTCGAACAGAACGGAGCTGCCACTGAGAAAGCCCTGGCCCTGGTTGTCACCAGCCTGGCCTCCTTACAGCTTGAGAGAGCCAACTGGTTCTGGGCCCCTGAATGCAGTGCTCTCTGGGGAACATATGGGGAAAGGCAGTCCTTCAGGTATGTAGGCCCCAGACCATAAAGGGCTTTAAAGGTCATAACCAGCACCTTGAAACGAATTCTGTATGCTATTGGCAGCCAGTGCAATGCCTTTAGGACCGGCTGGATGTGCTCCCAAGCTGGGAGTCCCGTCATGGCATTTTGCACCAGCTGCAGCTTCCAGATTTGAGACAAGGGCAGCCCCATGTAGAGAGCATTACAGTAGTTCAATCTCGAGGTAACCATTGCATCGATCACTGTCACCAAGTCATCGCGTTCGAGGAAGGGAACCAACTGCCTAATCAACTGAAGATGGTAAAAGGCCAACTTGGTAGTGGCTGCGATCTGGGCCTCCATTGTCAAGGAGGCATCCAGGAGCACTCCCAGACACCTAACCTCCAGTGCTGGCACCAAAGGAGCCCCATCAAAGGTTGGAAGTGGGATCCCTGACCCCAGGCCACCCCAACTCAGGCACAGGACCTCCGTCTTCATTGGATTCAATTTCAGCCAGCTCAGTCTGAGCCAGCCAGCCACAGCTTGTAACACCCGGTCTAGGTCTTCCAGTTTGGAGTTGGACTGACTGCCCAACAACAGATAGAGCTGGGTGTCATCTGCATACTGGTAACATCCCAGGCCATGCCTCCAGGCAATCCGGGCAATGGGGTGCATGTAGATGCTGAAAAGCATCGGGGATAACACTGCCCGTTGAGGCACTCCACAATCCAGTGGGTGTCTCTGGGACAGCTGTTCCCCCAGTGCCACCTTTTATCCCCAACCTTGAAGGAAGGAAGCTAGCCACTGCAAGGCCAGTCCCTGACCCCCAGTGTCGGCAAGTGGATCAGTAGCTGATGGTTGATCGTGTCAAATGCTGCCGACCTGGTCTAACAGCAACAGCACTGCCGATCTCCCCTGATCCAGATGCCTCCAGAGGTCATCCGTGAGAGCAACCAGTGCTGTTTCTATCCTGTGGCCTGGGCAAAAGCCGGATTGGAAGGGATCTAAAATGGAAACATCATCCAAGAAGCGCTGTAACTGTATTGCCACAGCTCTCTCTTGCTCAGGTAGGGCAAGTTAGAAACAGACGGATAATTAGCCAATTCGGCCAGATCCAAAGATGGCTTTTTCAAGAGAGGGCGGAACACTACTTCCTTAAATGCCCCAGGGAGCTGCCCCTCCAATAGGGACTTGTTGATAATCTCCCATAGGGCACCTTGAAACCCCTTGTGGCCAACTTTAATCAGCCACGAAGGGCATGGATCAAGGGAGCAAGTAGTAGGGCGCACAGTTAAGAGCAACTTGTCGACTTCCTCCAGGCTGAGTGGGCCAAAATGATCCATAACCTGACTAGAAGACATGCATGGAGCCTTGAGTTCACCCACTGTATTAACTGTGGCAGGGAGGTTGTGGTGGAGCGAAAAGACTTTGTCTTCTTAGTAGCTCACAAAAGCCTTGCAGCCAATGTCCAATTCCCTAGCATTTGGACTGCCTTGTGGTAGAGCAGTAATAGACCGAATCGTTCTAAATAATTGGGCTGTCCATGAGCTTGCAGACGCAATCACGGCCATATAATCTCTCTTGGTGGCTTTGATTGCCATCTCATAGGATCTCATAAACGTCATAAGATGTTGCCAACCTTAAGGTGGGGCTTGGTTACAACTGATCTCCAGAATACAAAGATCAGCTCCTCTGGATAAAATGGCAACTTTGGAGGATGGGCACTATGGTATCACATCCCTGCTGAGCTCTCTCACCTATCCAGATTTTGCCCTGTCCAGGCTCTGCCTTCAGATCTCCAGGAATTTCCCAAGCATGAGTTGGCAATCTAAAGGCAATCCAAAGCATCTCTCAATGCATGGAACTCAGGGCTGCCAACTTCCAGGTAATACTTGGAGATCTCCAGACAACTAAGATCTCCAGTTCCCCTGGAGAAAATGACTGCCTGGGAGAATGGACCCTATGGTTCTAGCAGGGGAGTGCAGCTATCATATACACTTGACTGAAGAACGGTACCACCAAGCGCTATGGCACTATACCCTGCTGAGATCTCCAAACCCTGCCCTCCCCAGGTTCCATGCGCAAAATCTCCAGTTATTTCCCAACCCAGAGTTGGCAACCCTAATGGGGTTGGATTATTTCCCCAACTCTTCCAATAGACAAAAATGAAATACAATCTGACATGCTTAGATATGGGTGCCTGGACTAACCAGGGCTTGTTCCCTCTCAAATAATTAGAATTCTTAATCCAAGTCAACAGTACCATCCTAAAAAGAGACTCCATTCTAAGTCCATTGAAGTAAGAAAGGTGTGATTGTGCTCAGGGCAGTTCTGCAAGAATCTTAATTACTGTGAAACAAAATAACTTCACTAAATTCAGGCATCTGCATTTGAGTAAATACCATCTGCTAGTAGTTTTTGTATTGCACTTTACTTGAAGTTATTTGGGCACATTTTTATCTTAGCATTATTCCACAGAGCTCAGACTGTCATAAAGATTTCTCCATCTTGGGCTGCAAACAAAGTCTACATACTAAGACATATTTGTCGTCTTGATAGCCGTACCCTTGCCTTCTCTTGAAATAAACATTGTTAGTCTTTAAAGTGCCATTGGGCTTCTGTTTTAATTTGCTAGAACAGAGCAACACAGTCTGAAAACTTTAGTGTCTAAATTGCAAAGGGTGAACTCACTAGAAAAAGCAATTACACTTGGATTGGTTAGTGGCAAAAGGAATCTGGGCCGCCAAAGAATACGGTGGCTAGACACCATAAAAGTCAACACCAGCCTGACTCAAAGAAACAGTACAAGATAGGAAAACGTGGAAAGAGCTGGCCCATAGAATTGCCCAGAGCTGGACACGACTGAATGGCTAACAACATTGTCAGAGCTATTAATAATATTATTACCATCTCTTGTAGTAACGCTATTTTTTAAAAGTGCTTTGACCACTAACACAGAAGTGGTCTTTATCTTTTTGTGTAAATTTATGGTTCATTTCCAGTGTTTGCACATACCATTCCATGAAGCACCCTACATGACTAGAGTTTAGCCAGGTACCAGTGTGCTTTGAGGGGAGCACTAGTGGTGGAAAATGCTGTCAAGTGGCAGCCTGACTTAACAGCAACCCACTTTGGGGTTTTCAGGGCAAGAGATGTTCAGAGGTGGTTTGCCCTTGTCTGCCTCTGCAGAGCAACCGTGGATCTCTTTGGTGGTCTCCCATCCGAGTACTAACCAGGGCCAACCCTGCTTAGCTTTGAAGATCTGACAAGATAGGGGTAGCCTGGGACATCCAGGTCAGTGCTGATGGGAGCATTGGCATGCCCAGATTTGTGCAAGTAAAACCAAATCACTGCTTCATAACAAACTATAAACAAGAATAATACTACAGAACACCAGCCTCCAATGTAACCAATAAGCTTCTGAAAGAAAGGTAACCATTAAAGAGAGTTGCTCTAACCTTCTGCCCATTTCAGAACACAGACTCACCTATAGACCTGGTTATAATAAACAGCCCCAGTACTGCTTACGCATTAGAGGTGGAGCTGACCTTTGACTCCTCATGCAGTTTCAACGCAAGAGACTTTCAATGGTGGTTTGCCATTGCCTGCCTCTGCATAGGAACCCTGGACTTCCTTGGTGGTCTCCCATCTGAAGACTAACCAGGGCTGACCTTGCTTATCTTCTGAGATCTGATGAGATCAGGCTAGCTTGGGCCATCCAGTTTAGGGTGCTTCCACATTATCATTTAACTCTACCATATAATTAGAACAGATGGCCTTATTTGCCATTTAAGCTTTAATGTATCCAAAATCAAGATTTTGAATTTTACTTTTCCCACCAAAATGTCTTTGCATCCTCTGCCCATACTATTGAAACCTGAAACAGTGCCCAGTCCCATTCGTATCAGCAACACTTCCCAGCCCCCATTCAGTAATGCCGCACCAAAATTATTTGTCCCGTGTTCATGGCAATTTTCATAAATTCTATGATCCCCTAACTAAACATTGTAGGATAGTCCAGGCAAACTAGTTCTCAAAGTAAAGATCTCATCACTAGTCAACTTCTGCTAAATTATCAGTAATCATTAACCTTATAACTAACTGAACCGCCTTGAGGTATCTTGGAGCTCATTGACTTGACCAAATGGGCATGTGGAATCCCCCCCCCAAAAAAAGGCCAAAGTGTGAGCCAATTGTGAGTCCTTGATGAGCCAATTGTGTTTTCTAATGCGTACTAAAACCTGGGGCCAATTATTCTTTATTCTCCCCCTTCTTCCAGATCCTATCTCATACATATAATTTTATGGGTCACTAAAAACAACCCTCTATTATTTCCAAAATGCTATAAATCATGTCATTATAATAGCTATGCAGCCTGGGCTTAACATCCCCTCCTCAGATTCCACTCTCTCTCCTCTCTTCCCCCATTCTTGGGTCCTGGCTAAAACCTGGCAGCATCCATGCACGGATCGTGAGCCACATGCTTTTCATATACTTTCCCCCTCTGAGGGGTGTCGGGGGGGGGGGGTTGCCATCAAGTTGTAGCTGACTTATGGAGACCCTCTCATGAGGTTTTCAAGGCAAGAGTCATTCAGAGGTGGTTTGCTATTGCCTGCCTCTCCGTAGCTACCCTGGACTTCTGTGGTGGTCTCCCATCCAAATACTAAGCAGGGTTGACCTTGCTTAGCTTCCGAGAGGTGATGAGCCTGGGCTATCCAGGTCAGGGTTAGGTGAATATATTTTTCTGTCAAGGCACACTGGAGTTTTGTTTTATATAGCCTGAACTGAGGCAAAGGGGGGGGGGGCTGAATACTTGCTGTGCTGAAGATTGAAAGAAAATCCAGGCATGGAACCATAGTTGTCTCCTCCTCCTCTCCTCCTCCTCCTCCCCCACTGCAATTTTCCAATTCTACCCACAACCCCGTGCTAATATCCTAAATACAAGCATAGTTACGATAAAAGAATCACCTTCTGAGAAAGACATCTGGCAAGCCGAGCTTAGCAAGAGGAAGGCAACAGCAATACAATCCAGTAGATGCATCCTGGAATTTTGGATCGGAAGCCTTCCTGATCCGGACTGAGGCCACTGGCAGCAAGCAAATAGGTGACTCCAGCAGTTCAAGACAAAGTCAAATGTTGTATTTGCAGACCAGGAGGCGGAGAGAATTACATTCCTGCAGCACTCGGGACACCTTGAATTCACCTATTGTATGTTGCCAGAAGGGTTTAACCCAAAACAAAGAAAGCCAATACACACACAGCTGTGTGCCACTGCCAGTTTCTAGGAAAGTTAATGCCAAACAGAATTAAAAGCACATTCCTTTGCTTATCACTTTCCCGCAATTATGCCTCCAGCAAGCTTTTTGAATATCTGTATCTAAAGGTATGCCATGGGTACCATCCTAACATATTTACAGAACAGGCAGGAATCAGTATACAGATCGTACCCCAGATGAAGACCACCAGCTCAGAATGCAGGGCTGTTTTGTTTTAAGGCAACACATAAATGCACTTTTGCCACTGTTTCTTCTTTATAGCTGCTGTAGGAAGCCCTTCTAGGTTTTGTTATTTTCCAGAAATAACATCAGATGGCAAGCAGCGGAATTAGGTTTTTTTAATCGTGAAACTTAACTTTGTAATAACTGCACAAATCTTACAGTGCATCAAAGAGTAATACCCAGAAGTACCTCACAATGTACTATAAAGCTGTCGTCCCCCCCTTTCCTCTGCCCCTCCAGCTCTCTCTGGATGGATTCAGACAATCATTTGTGTGTGTGTGTGTGTAAGTCACAGCCAAGTTATGGCCACCCCAGCAAGGGACTTTAGAAACAAGTGAGAAAGCAGAGGTGGTTTACCATTCCCTTCCTTTGCAGGGCCTTCCTTGGTGGTCTCCCATCCAAGTAATGACCCTGCCTAGCTTCCAAAGTCTTATCAGATCTGGCTGTGCCATGCTGGCTTCCATGACAATCATTTACCTAGTAATAATTTGTCATGGTAGTTGTACAAATGTAATAAGAATTTTACCACACAACTGTACCTTATCAGAATAACAAGGAGAGTGGTGATGATTTATCTACAGCATCTCCATTTAACTGATATACTTTGAGCCTACCTCAGTAGCCTCCTAGGGTATCTTACAACAAAGATGACATAAGCAGTGCTTGGATCTTTAAAGCAATAATAATATATACAACGAAAGTAGAAGGTTTAAAGTGAAACAACTGTTGTCAGTGAAAACCACTGTAAGCTCTTTAACCTGCTTCAGAGACATGGTGCCACCAAATCGATTCTGAGGGGAGGTCAGTGGTCATCTTGTGTTCATACCTTCATTTCCCCCCCCCCAGATGAAAGCACACCCATTAATTCCAAATCCTGCTATTGTACCAACAGCCAGCATGGCAAAGTAGTTACAGAGCTGGACTAGGATCTGGGAGAACCAGGTTCAAATCCCTGCTCTGTCATGGAAGATTGCTGGGTGACCTTGGGACCAGTCATCCATTCTTGGAGTTGTTGATGGTAAAATGGAAGAAGGAAGAATGAGGCATTTTAAGGCAGCTCTGAGGCTTTTTAAGGAAAAATCTGGTATAAATATCTCAACAAATAAGGACAATGACTTGAGCCCCAGTACCCATCACACATTGCTCAAGGCTTTCCCCCCCAACCTGCTATATATCACTGTAGTCATCCAGTGCTCATTTCAGAAGTAAAGTAAACGTGGGATTAGTAAATCATACATCCTAAAGTTTCCTCTTTTCTGTGAAAGAACTGAGTGTGTCTTGATGTGATTGTTAGAGAACAGTTGGGACACAGACATATTCTTCCTCATCTACTATCAACTACTTCCCCAGTAAGAGGAGATTCAAACCTGGGTCTCTCAGGTCCTAGTCCAACACTCTAACCATGACACTGTCTATCTTTGTATGCCCTTGTGTTTTGATTAATATGCGTATGCACTGGAGTCCAGAAGCTTCTGTCTTACCCTTGGGGGTTCATCTTCTAGAGTTCTGAGGTGAGATCTGTGCCTTGTGTATGTGGAACTTAATGACATTTTTGAAAGACATCCCCAATGTTTTCCACAAAAAGCAAAATCAGGATATATGTTCACTGGGGGCACAAGCGTAAGATAATATGAATGCCTGAAGGAAATACTATGTTCATTCTCTGCTTGACTTAATTCATCTCTTGGTCCTGCTACCACCACCAGCCCCAGCAGGAGAAAAGTGAGATCATGTTTGTCCTGCCACAGCCAAAAGAAGGAACATGGTGCTGAAGGGGGAAGTGGGATGGATGGGATGGGCCCTGTAACAACAGGCAAAGAGACTTACAGTGTAAATGAAAATAAATGGCAATATAAACACGAAAGATAAAGCATACCTATAGTAAACCTATAAACGAGGTTGATAAACAAACAAACAAAAGAACAGGAGTCATTCTGGAAAGCTTCACACCAGACTGATAACTTCTTCTGTTCCAGCTGAAATGTCATGCAATGTACACATGACGATGTACCATAACGGGAAGTCATATTGTGAACTTTGGTCCCAGATAGCTTCTGCAAGGATGTGGCTCAGGGCCACTGTGCTAGAGTGGGATGGTTTAACCCACCCACCCCCGCTGCTCATTTATTTATTTCATGGGATTTCTTAACTGCCCTTCCCTGCCTATGTGGGGCTCAGGGAGGTTTACAACAAAATCATTCCATATAGTTATAAAACCGATTAAAACCATAAACATACAATATTAAATAAACATTTTAAACATTCCAATAACAGATGGCCTCTCCAACATTCAGATTTTTTGGAGGGGGAAGGGTACTGGGAAGATGTAGGAAAAACCATTGCTGGCCTCCACCAAAAGCCTGGTGGAACATCTCTGCCTTAAATGCCCTGCGGAACTTTAATAGATCACGCAGGGCACGGATACCATTCGGCAGAGAGTTCCACCAGGCTGGGGCTAAGGCTGAGAAAGACCCGGCCCTGGTCGAGGCCAGCCAGATATCTTTGGGGCCAGAAACCATGCTGGTTCCCTGTTTAGAAAATGGCTCCCTGGCTGCTTTAAGTACAGGTAGGGGGAAACAGAAGTTCAATTAGGATTGCCAACTCTGGGTTCCAAAATACCTGAAGATCTGAGGCTGGATCCTAGGAGTTTGGGTTAGGGAGGGGAGAGACCTCAGCAGGGTAGAATGCCATACGGTCTAACTTCCAAAGCAGCCATTTTCTCCAGGAGAAACAGAATAAATGTTGCAAACAAATAAGTGATCTTTGTACTATGGAGAACAGTTGTAATTCCAGGAGATCTCTGGCCCCACCTGGGGGTTGGTAACCCCAGGTGTAATACTGATAGTGGAAGACTTATTTCATTGCTAAGATGCAAACCAACTGAAGTGCGTGGGTAGTTCTGACTGTGGAAACGGTTTGTGAGGAGAATTAACCCCCTTCCCCAGTATCGCAACCTGAATCCACATCCAAACTATCCACTGGGGAATCTGGTTATGAATCCTGCAGTGTCATGTGTTCCTTTGCCCTGTGCAAAGCAGAGTATATGGACATTGCATTTAATGGGTTTGGCATAAAGTCCTTGATTTCTTACCTCTTGGGAGAGCTGGCAGAAAGAAACCCGTGATACACTGATAATCTCTCCTTATAATAATTATCTTTTGGTTTCGCAAGATTCCATTCACTCCCATTGGCTGTAAAATGCCCTCTCTCAGCCATTGGCCCATCAGCCGCCACTCAAGAGTACTCGGGTGCCATTGGCCGGGTGCTGGGTCTGCTCCTCTTCCCCACCCACTCCCCCTGGCAGACAGCTCTCTCTCCTGAGGAAGACAGTTCTCTTGACTCCTGTGAAGGACTGTCCCCTCAGTGGCTGTCGGTAGGCAGCCAAGCTTGGTTCTGTGAGTAAAAAAACAAAGGACTTTCAGCATAACCCCCTCCCCCGCCCATAACCCCCTCCCCAACGGCCACTTTCCTGTCAGAATAAACGGAAAAAGGCTCTTTCTCCTGCTTAGCTTCAGCATGGCTGGCTGGCTAACGAGGTGGGCCAGCGACCATCAGACCATTTTCTTCAACTCCCCGCTGTGCGGCTGCCTTTCCCCTAGGGTTGCCAATCTCCAGGTGGGACCTGGAGATCTCCCACTGTTACTATTGACCTCCAGATGAGAGATCAGTTCCCCGGGAGAAAATGGTTGCTGTGGAGGGTAGACTCTATGCCATTATACCCTACTGAGTCCTTCCACACACACCCCAAATGCTGCCCTCCACAGGATCCACTCCCCCAAATCTCCAGGTATTTCCCTAATCAGAGTTGGCACATGTACTTTCTCCTCTGTCAGTAAAAGGCCCTTTCCACACCTATGTAGGCCTTTGGGAGAAAACTCATTGGGCCCAGTCCTGATCAGGTTGCCAACTCTAGGTGGGCAATTCCTGGAGATTTGAAGGATGGAGCCTGGAGAGGGTGAGGTTTGAGGAGAGGTGGAACCTCAGACAGGTACGATGCCATAGACTCCACCCTCCAATCCAGCCATTCCCTGATGGGGAACCATTGTTACCAATCTCCAGGTGGGGGCTGGAGATCACTCAAAATTACAACTGCTCTCTAGGAGGGAGGGGGAGGAGATGGAAAACTAAAGGTAGGTTGATGGTTGGCAGGGAGGCAGATAGGGTTGTCAGCTCCAGGTTGGGAAATTCCTGGAGATCTGAGGGGTCGAACCTGGGGAGGGTGAGTGTTGAGGAGGGGTGGGACCTCAGACAGGTACAATGCCATAGAGTTCACTCTCCAAACCAGCCACTCCCTCCTGGGGAACCACTGTTACCAATCTTGGGGGTGGGCTGGAGATCACTCAAAATTACTACTGCTCTTCAGGTAGCAAAGATCAGTTCCTCTGGAGAAAATGGTGGACTCTGTCATTATACCCTGCTGAGATTGCCACAGCAAATTGTCACTGAGTGCCCAAAGCCGGGGCACTCTCCCAGAGCCTCTTTCTAGAGCCCGTTGTATTTATTTCCACAACGGGCCTTATTCCTAGTCAAGCAATAAAACAAATATGCCACAAGATGAGGACTTGGTATGAGAAGGTGCCATTATTAGCACCCGCTGGTACACAATGCAGGCCACGATATGCTCAAGACTCCTTTGGCAGCAGCACAATCCAGAAGAGGAGAGTTGGCCCGTCTCTAAGCAGACCTGTGAGCTCACCCCCCCCGCCCCCTGCTCCGACCAGGAATGCAACAAATTCTTGGTGTTCATGCTGTAGGTGGGACACACATCTAAGAAGGGGAAATTGAAATATGAGGGCAACACACCTTGAAAAGATCCCTATGGGGGTGGTCCAGCAATACCCCTTTGCCAAGAGGTGCTGTGCATGAATACTGCCATGTGTGGTCATTTGATGGACTGGGGTGTGCATACTTGGGCCAGTGGGGAATATCCATTACTGCCTGACAACAGCCAGCTAATGATCCGATTCTCGTTGTTACTAATGGCTGCAGTAGCAGTATTTTGTATTACTCTACGTGGAAAGAGCACTGATCTTTGAATACATAAAGCTGCCTTACACTGAAAGTCAGACCTGTGGTCTGTCAGAGTCAATATTGTCTATTTGGACTGGCAACAGCTCACCAGGGGCCCAGGCAGAAGTGTTTCACATCACTATCATCCTTTCAGGTAGTCAGCTGTGTTGGTCTGAAGCAACAGAACAAATTTAGAGTCCAGTGACACCTTTAAGACCAACAAAGGTTTATTCAAGATATGAGCTTTCGTGTGCATGCACACTTTTTCAAATACAATGGAATGGGAAGTAAGATTCAAACTTATAGACAGGCTGAACAAAGAGTCCAGTGGCACCTTTAAGACCACCTTTAAGACTGTCTGTAAGTTTGAACTTTACCTCCCATTCCTTTGTATTTGAAAAAGTGTGCATCCACACAAAAGCCATACCTTGAATAAACCTTTGTTGGTCTTAAAGGTGCCACAGGACTCTAAGTTTGTTCTGTCATCCTTTCAATTGGAAATGTCAGGTCTGAGACCTGGGACCTGCATGGAAACCACTGAGCCACTGAGCCTCTTCAGATAGCCCTCCAAAACCATCTCTGGCCTCTTTCGTGTAGTGGTTAAGTGCGTGGACTCTAATCTGGGAGAACCGGGTTTGATTCCCCACTCTTCCACTTCCACCTGCTGGATGACCTTGGGCAAGCCATAGTTCTGGCACAGCTGTTCTTGAAAAAGAGCAGTTTCTGTCAGAGCTCTCTCAGCCCTACTGACCTCACAAGGTGTCTGTTGTGGGGAGGGGAAGGGAAAGGAGTTTGTAAGCCGCTCTGAGACTCCCTTGGGTAGTGAAGGGCAGACTATAAATCCAGTCTCCTCCTCCTCCTCCTCCTCCTCCTCCTCCTCTTCTTCTTCTTCTTCTTCTTCTTCTTCTTCTTCTTCTTTTCCCTGGACTCCATGGGACAGGTGTTTTGTGCATGCACCTTGGGAGCCAGATGCAGTAGATGATGGATTTTTGTAATGATGATTTGAACCCAGCTGTTTCCTGGCTTTTTTTAACACAAGGGAAATATTTGTCCTCAGAGCATTATGGAAGGAACAGGTGTTCCCTCCTTGTTTGGTGTTTCAAGATGAGCTTTGTTTGATGTTTCACCGTGTTGGTTCTGCTTAAAGAGGCTGCAGCTGCCTCCAGCCAGACTCCAGTGGGCTGCTCCAGTCTGGTTTGTTCTTCTATTCATATCCAAGCTAGTTGAGGATGACTTTTATTTGGGGGCATCCATTGCACATAAGTGGTGATCCAGTGGACGTAATGAACTCTCATCTTGCAAAATCTAAAAAAACAAAACCACCTAAATTCTCACTTTAAAATTTTAAATAAATATATTTAATATAAATATGGGGGGGGTCTTTTTCTGCATTCTAATGCTAAAACTGGCAGTTTCCAACAGCATAAGCACATATGAATACGACCTATAGATTGCATCTATTTCATTTTGTAGCAGATCCACTTTTGAATCTGTCACCGGCCCCAATACATCACACATAATGCTCCTCATGTCTTCTCCTTTTGCCTCAGGAATACCCTGAAATCGTAAGACATAGCTTGCCTTTTCCATTTGCAGCTGTAAGAGTTGGGCCTCGTTAACAGCTCTCTTTTTTCCCATCTCCTGCATTTGTTTCTTAAGCTTCTGTGTATCAGCATCTACTACTTTGAGTTCTTGCTCCATTTTATCAATCTTTTTAGTAGTTTCAGTTAACTGGCTTTGCTAAGCGTCAAATTTCATGTGCAATGATGTCATTTGCTCCAGCAGAGGGTGCAAAGCCTCAGTCAGCATATTTTGGAAGTCTCTAGTAAAGTCCTGTCTGGGAACAGAACTCGCTGGGCTGGCACTTCTGGGAGGAAACTTCAGTTTTGGTTGCCTTTCTTTCTCCTCCCTTTTTGGAGGCACCATTTTTTGAGGAATTGTTTACTTTTTGTTGAAAGATGTAAAAGTCTCAAGACCCTTTCACAACGCCTGGTAAGTGTCATGGGTTCGAACAGCGGAAGTGGTAGGCCCGGAGTGGGCCAGAAGAGAGTGCGAGTATCCAAATAATACTGGAGGCTTCAGCTAGGTGCAAACTATACATTTATTTACACACCACAGCCACCATCAAACAGAGTGTCAAAGTGCTCTGCTGCAATCATACAAATGAGGAGGAGAAACTGTACATCACTCACTGTACATTTATACAAACACTAGCCAATCAGGCTTCAGTGCTGAGTCACTGTGATGGCAGTGGCAAGACTGCCCTGAACCGGTTATAGCCAGCTCTTACAGAGATTCCTGGCTGACAGCTACCTGTCACTAGATCAAATACATCTAGCCAGACTTACAGAACATGTGGATCTCAACAGTAAGTTCTCAAAAGTTCTTTAATATAGTATACATCCATTTGTCTTCTGCCTCCCCTCCTAAATTGCCTATCAGTTCAGCTTTTCTTTCCTGATGAGGGGGAGTTCTCCCCCTCGAGTTGCTGGGGGGAGCTTTTTGTGCCATTTCTGGTGTCTTTACTTAACATTCACTCATGTTTGCTTGTAAGCTCGCCTAGATTTCATTTTCATCGCTTGGCCACCAAGCGCTTGTTCCAATGTGCATCCCTGCATCCATTGCTGGAAATCAGCGGTGGGACTGTCGGGGCAGGGAGAAGCCCCCCTTTGCCAGCTGTTTGCTGGAGGAAGGGCTCTCCATGCACCCCCTGGCTTGAGCCCAACGCAAGGGCTCAGCCCCTCCCATCTGCCGATTCATGGCACAACCCTCCCGGAGCTCCGGGGGATCACAGCCGCCATTAAGGGAGCCAAAACTGGAAGTCCTAGTCTGACATTCTTAACCTCTACAGCACACTGCCTCTCATGGTTAAATCCTTTAAATCAAAGCGGATTTCATCTTACTGTTTCTTCTCTTTCTTAATGTTTCCTTTTTCTGTCAGAGTCCAGGGGTAACAGTAGCCCATTGGGGGGGGGGGGCTCTCCCTAATGCTAGATTCCACTTCACTGCATCACCAGTGTCAGAGGTGACAGTGCAGCTCCTCCATCAGCCTGTTGAATGCCAACTACCCTTTGGCACCATGCCCACTTGGAACTTTCTGTCCCCTTTTCTTTTTGTGTTGTGTGCATTGTAGGTATCAGGTCAAATAGTAAACTGCCTCGAATGCAATGGCAGAAAGGCAGTATAGAAAAAAGTATCAAAAAACTGATAATGGCTAAGAGGTTGACAAAGCAGAGCTGCCATTTGAGAGCTCTTGGGGTTTGCTCAGAAACCTGATATGAGGAGAGGGACTTCCTCTCTATCTCATCATAAGCCATTGCTTGGGAGAAGTGCAGCCAGTTTGGTGTAGTGGTTAAGTGTGCTTGGACTCTAATGTGGGAGAACCGGGTTTGATTTCCCACTTGCAGCTGCTGGATGACCTTGGGCAAGCCATAGTTCTGTAAGAGTTGTTCCGGAAAGAGCAGTTCCGGAAAGAGCTCTCTCAGCCCCACCTACCTCACAGGATGTCTGTTGTGGGGAGGGGAAGGGAAAGGAGATTGTAAGCTGCTCTGAGACTCTGAGTGAAGGGTGAGGTATAAAGCCAAGCTCTTCTTCTTCTTCTTCTTCTTCTTCTTCTTCTTCTTCTTCTTCTTCTTCTTCTTCTCCTACCACTACACTACTTGGAGATTTTCTCCCTTTCCCACTCGGGCAAATAAGCTGACCTTACAGGTCACCTAATGTAAAGGAATGTAGCCTAAACACCTGAAGAAAGAATTCTCCTTTGCACAGCAAACCAACCTTGTTTGGGGCAACAGTAGTAAACTGGAGAAAAACTAGCAATCTTGCTAATTCTCCAACATGTGATTTGTTTGGACACTCCCTCGCCACACGAGAACTCTGTGACCAGCTTTCCCTACTACATGGCAAGATATTTGGCGAAACAAATTTCCCCAGATTAAAACTATGCTCATGGTTACTATTTAAATAATATATAAGTAGTACCTGTTTTTCTACTACTACCCTCCACAGGACAGACTGGAAGTGGACTGGGGAAAGGCATAAAGGGAAAGGGTTAAAGATCTCCCCCCCCATGCATTGGAGAAAGTGACAACATCCTATGACTCAATTTCCTGTTTAATGGGTAGCTTGGCTATCTCTGTTCACTCAAAGCGTTGCTGCCTCAGTACCTGTTTGTTAGAACAACTCTAAAATCTGATATTTATGTACACAGGCACAAAATTTTCTTCTGCTTTGCATGGAGGTCCCTGATTTTCATATTTATTCTTCCATATCTGGCAAAATTGTGGTCAAGAAGTGACTTCAGTAGGTTTAGAAGAATGTCAGTCTGGTTAGGACTGCACTGGAAATCTCTGAGGGCCAAACTAGACATGATGGTGTCCTCAGCAGAAGTAATGGGGCCTCTGCTGCCATTTTGAAGTAATGTAAAAATGCCCTGAGGAACATCATGATAGCCTGGGGCACTCTTGTCTCCTCCCCTATGCCTTATCAAATGCCAAAATGGCTGCAGACATACATGCGTGCATACGCACACACAGGGCTTTTTTTGTAGAAAAACCCAGCTCATTAGCATAATAGGCCACACCCAACAACAGAAACTCATTAGCATATTAGGCCACACCCCCGACAGGGCAGCTTATTAGCATATTAAACCATACCACATGCCTTCCCTTGGCTTGCCCGGTGCCCCGCAGTCTCTTGGACAGGTCGGGAAAGGCACGGGGAGGCATTTAAATGCTTCCCCGATCCTTCCAGGGGCCCCCTGGCCTGCCCACCTTGGAGTTGCCGGGGGGGTCGCTCTCCAGGCCTTCCTTCTGTAGCCACGTACGCAGAGGTTTTGGCTGTAGTGGGCGTGGCCAACTCTGAAGCCAGCCGGAACTCTGTTCCTGTGCATTCCTGCCCAAAAATAGCCCTGCACGCACACAGACACACACATCTCACCACTGTTTTGGCATTTGGAAAAAGGGAGGGGGGGAATGAGCTCTAATGTGCTACATTTTTAAATCATGTTAAAATGGCAGCAGCATCTCTGTGGTAGCCATGAGAACACGGTCACATCTAGTTTGGCCCTAATAAGGGGGGAGTGGATGCTTCTAAACTCTAGTGCAGATCCCTGTGAGTTTGCATTTGTGAACACTAAGACACCCTTCCGTTTTGCGCCCTGCCGCTGTCAAGATAGGTTCTGAATTCTTTCTAACCTATTACAGGACACTTATGATTTTTTCAGGATACCCTTGTCAAAAATCACTAGTCCATAAACTTTACAGATTTCTATTAGATGAGTTTGAGCTTGATGAAAATATTAAAACTGTAATGATATAATGGATGCAGGATATAGGAAAAGAAATAGAAACAGAGCAGTGGAATACAATCTAGAAAACTGTAAAATTTATGAGAGCTGTATCGTATAAAGAAAAAATATATAAAATGTTTTACAGATGGTACTGGTCCCCAGATAAAATTGCTAGGTGCTATGCGCAAATATCCAACAAATGTTGGAAGTGCAAGGCAAATGTGGGGACCTTTTACCACATGTGGTGGAAGTGTAGTAAAGTACAAGCATATTGGAAAATGATACATAAAATTATATATGAAATATTAAATCTAGACGTTGTGTTAACACCAGAAACATATTTATTGAATATAACTCCCAAAGGCTATGGTAAACAAGATGTATACATATTAGTATATATAATAACGGCTGCAAGAATACTATTGGCTAAAAATTGGAAAACGGATAGAGTACCCTCCAAAGAGGAATTAATAGTAAAGCTCCTTGAGCTAGCGCAAATGGATAATTTGAGCTTAATGCTTCAGGCTAAAGATCAGGATTTACAAGAAAAAAAGGTGGTTGAAGGTATACAATTGGTTAAAAAGTGTAAATTAGAATTAGAAAAATGTAATAACCAAAAGTGTAAATTAGAATTAGAAAAATGTAATAACCAATGTTCAAATGTTGCAATGACTCTTAAAATGTATGTTATCGTTGATGTTGAAATGTTTGTAAGACGTTGGAAAATGGAATAAATAAATATTAAAAAAAATCACTGTTTTGTCTTTTAAAACGATTGTGTGGGAAGGGGTAGACTATTGCATAGTGATCAATGCCCCCAGACAAGATCTAATACCTTCAGAAAGGCATTACAGAGGATTTGAGCAATGATCCTCGCTACGAGAATAAGGTTGTTAGAAGGATTTCCTATTTTCACTGATAGAATGTTGGAGGGTTCAGGTGTGTATGACAACATCACTGTGCCTGCAGAGAACGGTGAGTTTGTTAGTACTGACAACACTGCTTTGCTGCCACAACACTAGTAGTTCTTAGCACACAAATGGGACATGGAAAGTTTAGGCCAAGCAAGACAACTCCTGATCCTTCCAGCAACAGTTAACAGCATCAAGGGGTGGTGGAAAGACCTCTTTTTCTGGCCAGGACCAGTTCAGCTACACTAAAGACACATAGCTAAAAAACACCAGGCAACTCACTGTTTCATTTGCTGCTCAGTTAAGCTAGAGGCAGTTTCGGGATTTTTTTCAAAGTCAGGCTACACGGAACAAAGAAAACTGAAGAGGTGAGATCCGGGCGCGGATAACTGTGGCAGTTCCCAAGAGGGATGCATCCATTTCTCTGCATGCTTACTGAATTTTGCTAAAAAAGGGGAATCGCTTTATTGTAGGGATGTTGCTGAATGTTCTTCTCTCCCCTTAAAAGCAAAAGGCTTCCCAAAAAAATTAATGTAGTCCTTGACTAAATAGCTAAATATGTATTTTGGAACTAGCAATTAACATTTAGCAGCACGGGATTTTGAGGCTCTCTAATTGCTAGTCTGCTTGATCTAATTATAACTCAAGTGCGAAACAGGAAATGCAGTTTAGCAGACTTGAATGTGAGTGATTCTTCGTTTTTTCATCCACTGATGTGGGTGAGGGAGCTGGATGGCATCTTGAATGCGATGAGGAGCAGGGATTCAACTTGGTAATATTTACGTTGTAATAGGCAACATATAGGAAACCTGTGGACTTTTGGGCTATTATTTGTAGTTCACAAATACTGTAAGCTGCCTTGAAGGGGTCTAAAGAATAACAAGGGTGTGGAAATCTAATATTTTCTAGAGTTGTCTCAATCTGAGTTGACTTTTCTTGAGCAAGCAGACTGAGGAATGGGGACTTGGATGTCCTACGGACTTCAGGGGATATTCTTTCTTCTTCTTCTTAAGTTTCTGGTCCACATGATCACAGACATTCAGTTTGAAGCTGTAGTGGACAGCCACAAGGTATAGATAGGGACTCTGGGGCAAGGGATGTTCTGTATTCTTGGTGCTTGGTGGGGGGCAACAGTGGGAGGGCTTCTAGTGTCCTGGCCCCACTGGTGGACCTCCTGATGGCACCTGGTATTTTTGGCCACTGTGTGACAAGAGTGTTGGACTGGATGGGCCGTTGGCCTGATCCACCATGGGCTTCTCTTATGTTCTTAAAGTGCTAAAAGGTCTGGAAAGCAAATGACTGTGACAGGTTGGAAACAATGCTCCCTCTAAGCCATGGAGTCTTGTGAGCAAAAATTCTA
This sequence comes from Gekko gecko, assembly GCA_029375565.1. NCBI lineage: Eukaryota > Metazoa > Chordata > Lepidosauria > Squamata > Gekkonidae > Gekko > Gekko gecko. The sequence goes on along the minus strand of JAPDNY010000005.1, from coordinate 38,352,744 downwards.
CTTTGTGAGCTACTGGCATTTAAGTTGTGAGTGAGCAATTTGCCTACTGCATAAATTAGTTTGCTCTGGAGCCATCCTTCCTGAGCTAAGACAAAAATGTGTGAGCCAGAGGGTTTTCTAACACTCCCCCCCAATGTATTTTTTAACCTGCAGCTTCTACCAGGCTAGTAGAACGATACCTGCTGTGTACTCCCAGCCTAATTCTGTGGATTTTTTGATCCACACTCTAGGGTCTGGTTCAGAGTCAGATATAATGGTTTGTGTGCCTATTCCATTTGGTTTAGCCAGGGCTAAACTTAATGCATACTGCAGCAACCTTGCTGAAGTTGAGCCATTCTGGGTGAGGATGGGAGACTGCCTGGGGAACCTAAGTACACCAACTGGGATATAAGCATCATAAATAAATCCTGAGATCCAAGTGGTGACTTTACATTTAGGTCTATTAATAGGAATATCCCAAGTACATTCCATCCATAGTGGTTCCCATCAACCACAATGAAGCAAACAACATTGTTATGGGTGCTCCGCTTCTCCAAGCAGCAAGAAGTTGCAAGGGTGGTCATTCCAGGGTTGGTTCTCTTTGGAGGACAGCACACTAGAGTCTTATGATACTTCTGGAATCATTTCTTTATTTGCAAAAAAAAAGTATAATGGGGAAAGGCACTTCTGTAGGGCAGTGGATTTACTACCCCACAACTCGTAAGAGACAGAAATCCTTGCAGAATGCTCTAACCTGAATGGCCCAGATGTCATCAGAGCTTGGAAGCTAACCATGGTTGGCCCTGGTTAGTATCTGGATGGGAGACCACCAAGGAAGTCCAGGGTCACTATGCAAAGACAGGCAGTGGCAAACCACCTTTGACCGTCTCTTGCCTTGAAAACCATAGGAGGCTGCGACTCGCCATGAGTCTGATGACACTTCACACATACACTCTCTCTTGCATAGTATCGCCTCCTTTCTCTTTCTGACTCAAAACTGCTGTTTCTTTCCTGTTTCTCTCATACACACTCTCTGCCTCCTCTATCTTTGCTATAAGATCTTATGGGTGACTTGGGGGAGGGAATCTCTTAATAATTAGGGCCCATTTAAACTAATTAGCCAATCATCCTGAGCCCCTAACCTTCCAAAGGAATGGTCAGCCAGCAACTGCCGCAATATAACTGTTCTTTTACTTGGCCCTCAGTTCTCTGAAGTCTACCATGATATTTCTGAAGGCAAATTCTATGTTACAGCAGGGGATCTTGAGTGGAACCTAGATTGTCTGAATCATGGATGAGGCAGTACTTGTCTGATAAGACATGCACTTGAAACAACCCTGTTTTCCCACCAGAGATCATTGTCAAAGATTATGCTTGCCTCTACCTTTGCATTACAGAACCCTGAAGCTCTTCTCTGGGCTGTATTCATTTACTGTGCAGTAGTCTCTCCAGCATGATCAGACCTTGTAAGCTAAGCAGGGTTGGCCCTGTTAGTATTTGGATGGGAAATCCGAAAGGATATCCAGGGTAGCTACACAGAGGCAGACAATGGCAAACCATCTCTGTTTGTCTCTTGCCTTGAAAACTCTATGGGGTTGCCATGAGTTGGCTGCAATGTGATGGCACTTTATACGTCCCACACAGGCACAAAGTCCATCCAGCACTGGCTTTGGAAACAGGAGGTATGAGCAAATTTCTTGCTTTCTTGGGTGCCAAGGTCATAAATATCCTAAAAATAGAATTTAAGAATCCTATAAAATCATTGCCCAAAATTGTGAATAACAGTGCCAGGGAGCTAGGCAAAGACCAGAAGATTTGGGGGTTGATGCCTGGGGAGGGTGGAGTTTGAGAGGATTTGATGTCACTTCCTACTGATACTGAAGGGTTTTGTGCCTGGGTTGCCTACCTCAGTCTCTACAGTTGGGTTGCCAACTGTGGGTTGGGAAATTCCTGAACATTCACAAAACTTGGGGATGGAGTCTAGGGAGGGGCAGGGTTTGGGAAAGGGAGGAACCTCAGTAGAGGTGTGATGTGATACAGTTCACCCCCCAAAGCAGGCATTTTCTTCAGGGAAAATGATATCTGCAGTCTGGAGAAAACTGGAGAATTCCTCACTTGGAGGCTGGCAATGCTCCTCTCCAGTCTATATCAAGAGCGTCACTCTGTGGATCCCATTTTTCCTCCATGCCTCAGTTTCTCAAAGGGTTGCCAGACACCCCTGGTGGAGGTCCCCCACGACCAGGTCCTTCTCCCCACTGCTGATTAACTGGCCACCAGGGGGACTTACTAGAAGAGAAAGGGAGGCCCAGGCTTCGTCGCTGGCAATGTGACATCACTTCCAGCACACACAAGAAGTGATGTCATGTCAGTGACATCCAGGTGACACTCTGGTATTTAAGCAAAAACTCTATGATAAAAGCCATTTTTACCAGAGTTTTTGCCCAAATACCAAAGTGTCACCCCAACATTGTGACACGATGACATCACTTCCTGTACATGCCTGAAGTGACATAGACACATCACAGGAGACATCACCTGGGCCTCCCTCCCAGAGAGATTGGATTTATATCCTGCCCTTCACTTGGAGTCTCAGAGTGGCTTACAAACTCCTTTCCCTTCCCCTCCCCACAACAGACACCGTGTGAGGTAGATGGGGCTGAGAGAGCTCTGACAGAAACTGCTTTTTCAAGAACAGCTCTGACAGAACTATGGCTTGCCCAAGGTCATCCAGCAGCTGCAAGTGGAGGAGTGGGGAATCAAACCCAGTTCTCCCACATCACCTGCCACTTGCCAGGAGGGACCTAGGAACCCCAGTGAGTAGGTAAATCCCAGGCCTGGATGTGTAACAAAACTTCACAGGGTTTAAAAGTCACCATGCTGGGCTTCTTTTCTTGATGACAGTGAAGAAAACAAGAATGGCCGTACTGATAGGCAGAAAAAATGTAGAAAAACAGGTGCAAGGTGAAAAAAATGTTTATTTAGTACTCATAGATCCCTGCACGTTTTACAGTTTGCTTTGTCAAGGGATCTAATAAAAAATAAAGTAAAATTACACTTGATTTAATAATGACTTTTGAATGATATTTTTAATTAAATGAAGATCCCTTGACAAAGCAAATTGCAGAATGTATAGGGATGTACATGTACTAAATAGATATTTTTTTACCTTGCACCTGTTTTTCTACATTTTTTCTCCTTTTCTTGTCATAAGCAACTGGTCTAGGAACCTAGCGTACTCTCTAACTTCCAGGGAATTTTTGCAAAATAAACCCTCACACACTTCGCCTCATGACTGATGGTATGTATGTCTTTGCAAAGCTGAGAGGATTGCCATGATGGGGTCTCTTGTGTGAAATAGCCCTTAGCTAAAGTTTCATTTGCAATACTTTTTTAAAGCATCCCCAGAGAAGAGCGTGCAAGATGGCGTCCGTCTTCCGGAGCGAAGAGATGTGTCTGATGCAACTTTTTCTTCAAGTGGAATCTGCCTATTGCTGTGTGGCAGAACTTGGAGAGCTGGGTCTTGTGCAGTTCAGAGATGTGAGTAGGTGTTGGGTGGGCACGGGGTTTGGGTTGGACTGCTTCAAGAGACAAAAGCAGAGCGGGAAGTCCTTCTAAAAGGCTCTCCTTTCTGATTGTGCACTAAGGCCATTGTCAGGCCCTTGAGTTAATCCACTCTCAGTCCAATAGTCTTTTATGAAAGCTTTATTAGAAACAGAGATTTAGATGTGCACAAGAGGGATCTCTTGTTCATACTAAGGAACAGATCAAGGAGTAGGTATTGTATAGGCAATAGGTCAGTATCCCATCATGCAATGGTCCTGCAGTGGGCATTCACTCCCCCCCCTTCATACTACTCAGCACTACCAAAGTTTATTACCCCGTACCAGATGTTTCTCCAAGGATGAAAGGCTCCCGCTGGCCGCACATCTTGGGGCTAGTTCTCATGGGGAAATTGTTGCAAGCAAAGCTAACCTGCTCCTTCACACATACATACAAATATATGGCATTCACACTTGCTCCTCCCATCCCTCGGAGTTTTATGGCAGAGAGGGCTAGAGAAGGGTGAGGCCAAATGGGCGTGATGGCTTGGAAGTGAAAGGAAACGACAAAGGAAACAAACGAAAACCTGAGTCGCCATGACAATCAGCAGAGCCCGATTCTGACAGCCATAGATTATCAGGGAACCCTGTTAGGTATGTACTGTTCTATTACCACTTCCTCAATAGCATTACTGTGGTCCTTAAGGAAACGATTCCACTTTAACTGAGAAATGGTCGGTGGCTTTGGTACTTTCAACAACTGATGCTTGAAAATGTACATGCTCTGGCTGAAAGCCTGAATACATTTGCATTAATTAAGTCAAAGATTTTCTAATATCTATATTGCCTCAGATAGAAACAATCTAGATATCTATATTATTTCATATATAAAGAATAGCACTGTCTGTTTTCCTACTTATTTCCCACCTACTCAACCCATACTCAACCTACTCAACCTGTTCTAGATTTATGTTATGTTGGAAATAGCACTGTCTGTCTGTTTTCCTACATATTTTCCACCTACTGGACCCAGATAGACAGACAGACAGACAGACAGACAGACAGACAGGTGGGCACCATGACACCGACCAGTACCTTCCCTGGTGCCCGCCATGTGTTTTTAGAAAGTGGGCAAGGCCAGCTAGGGCTTTTCTCCAGCAAGGCTTCTTATTGTCTGGGCAGATTGTTTTAAAAATGTTGCTTTGGTAGAAGCTGCCTTCGCAACACGATCTTCACTGTGTGACTGAGAGGAAGCTTCAGCAGCCATTTTGTGGCTGGTTCCACTTCCTGTGGCAGCCATTTTATGGCTGTGCCCACCACACTGTGTCTGAACAAGAATTAGGGTTGCCAGACCCCGTGGTTTGGGGGGGTTGCCCAATTTGGAGGGGCTCCTTCCCGCCCGCCTGTCAGCTGGTGGGCAGGGGAAAGCCCTGCCTCCAAGAGCAACCACCCAGCCTCCCCCCACCTTTCCCCAACAGCATTTAAAGGAAGTCTTTAAACTCTACTGGAGAGAGACAGGGGCCATGCACCTGCACTCTGAACCCTGCATTTGAGGCTCGGAGTGCAGGCACACACAGCCTCTCTGACCCATCTCTCCTCAGCTGCCCTCTTACAGGGCAGGAGGGCCCAGGCCTGCTCTCTTCAAGCAGGTGCCACCAGCTCCTGCCTTGCGAGAGGAGAGTTCCCCTCTTGCAGGGCAGGTACGCTCGGCTCTTGTTCCCCCTCAACCATTTAAAGGGAAGGTTCCCTTTAAATGTTTGGGAAAAGGCAGGGCAGGGGTGAGCTGCGTCCAGGGCCTGATGGCATCAGTCCGTGTGATGTCATCATGTCAGGAATGGCCATGCCCCCTCCTAGAATACCTCCTAATCCCCCTGCCGGGGAGAAAATTGTACCTGGCAACCCTAGTCAGAATTCGAATTGTGCCCATAGGATCAAAAAAGTTGGGACCCCTGATCCAGAACCATTACATTAAAAACAGGCCAGAAACATCTTATTAGCATTCCCCTGTTTGTGTGCATGACAACGGATAACTGCATTTAGTTTTCGTTTTTAACTTTTTGTTGCATAAAACTTCCCTAGTTGAACCAAAATGTGAACAGCTTCCAGAGAAAGTTTGTGAATGAAGTAAGAAGATGTGAATCCTTGGAGAGAATTCTTCGTAAGTAATTTCTGATGCTGTTCTCAACAAGGAAGCCACTGAATAGTTATAAAAAATGATTTTAAGTTTACTAGATCTTTTGTGAAAGATATGTAGTTTCAGTATTTGATAAATGCCCAGAAATCAAGCATAAAATGAGTAAGAGAAAATATTAGGTCTAGGCCAGGATGCAAAGAGCTACACACATATACATGTTTCTCCGATTTTTCATATTGAGAGAATTTTACACACATATAAATATGACAATCTGTGATATCAATGGGGGGGGATCTGTGTGCCCAAGTCATATAGAAAGAGGGAGATAAGGGTCCATTGTTAATAGCCACATAGAAGATGAGATTGTTCTGTTCCAGAGAGCATTTGGAAGAAGGTAACTGTTTTAGCTGTGTCAGCTCTGGGCCAAACTACATGTTACACCTACTACATGATTGACACAAGAGACTTGCAGCAGGACAGCACCTGTACGTTCCCCTTGGGAATTCAAAAGCACAACAGGTGCCCAGTTTAAATCAGAGCTGCAGTGTGGGGTGAGGAGGGGTTCCTACCTCCCTCTATAACCTGAAATGGCCCTGGGAGGTTATTTACCCATGGGGTTTGCACATGCAAGCATTGAGTCCATATACAGCCCTCTGAGGGGCAAATTGGTCAATTCAGGTCTGGAAAATGGCATGGAGGTAAGACAGGGCCCAGCAGTCACCACACAACTAGGCCAAGACCAGCCATGGGGACCACCACGCAACTCAGCCAGACTTTTTCCAGAGACAGGCTGCCAGGGGGGAGGGAAGAAGGGAAAGCTGAAGAAAGGGGAGCAGATAAAGGTAGGTTGGCTGGGGGTGGGGAGGAAGCAGCAAACAGGGAGAGGCTACAGGGGTAAGAGGAAATTGGAGGGGTCCTCCATATTTGTCATTCTATATTTATGAGAAAGTTACTTGGCATGCCTCTGTTTGATTTGCCCACAGGTTTCTTGCAAAGTGAAATGGATGATGATGTACAGCTTCCCAAGCCCGAAAAGTATCCAGAGACTCCTCTACCTCGAGAAATGATTGACCTAGAAGTAAGACATTCAGGACTCCCACATACCTGCCTCAGTCATGTGCCAGGGACAAACAGCAAGGGAGGAACTGTCGGCTTGATGCCTTGTTTGTGGTTTCCTGAAAATTCAGACTAGATGGGCCCTGGGTCCAGTCCAGCAAGGCTCTTCTGACTTTGGTACTTTGGTACCATTGCGGACATCATGCATCAGTGTTGGCACATTTCCTCTCTAGGAAAATAGTATACTACTTAGAAAGCAAAGGAGAGAATTCAGGAGTACACTTGGGCAGCTCCCAACCTTGAGAGGGAGAGCACGAATTACAAGCCTGAATGATTTTAAAGCCACAGGGTCGTTTGATCACCTTTAGCGATAAGAAATTAACCAGCTGGGATCCTGTGAGGAATCACAGGTAAAGAAGGAACAATTTGGGAATCCCCCCTGCAAATCCCCCTTTTACTATTTTCTAAGCTCTCAATGGCTTGAGCAGGCGAATTTCTTACCTTCAGCATTCCAGCCTGCATATAACATACTAAGTCCCCATCAGGCTGGTTTTTGAGGTTTTTTCTCCCTTTAGCTAATTTACAAGTCACATTTCATTTGCATACCTGAGTAGTCTCCCCAAGTAGCTGTGTGGTATCGTCGTTAGAGTACTGGACTTCAGTCCGTGAGATCCACGTTCAAATCCACACATTTTCATACAGTTTGCTGGATGACCTTAGATTTGTTAATCTATTTTACCTTAAACCTACCAAACAGGATTGTTGTACAGTTAAAACAGAGGAGGGGAGAATGATGTACACCACCCTGAGCTTCTCTGGGCATCATGATCGCATGTCTTTCAGCATCTGCATAGTGGGCAACTGGTTGACTATTTTGCACTAATAAACTTGTGCAACCTGTGAAATGAAATCTACAAATTAATTCTTTGTTTTTCCAAATGCAGCCTGGAAGAGATTTGTTGTGGTTTTTTTCTCGGGGTGTGTCATTTGAGTCATTCATGAATTATTCTCAGAAACATTGAGAATTATTCTCAGAAACACTGCAAGGCTGCCCAGTACACTGTTCTTATCTGAAGAGGTTTGCCATCTACGAATCCATCTCCATAGTAGTCTGCTTTGCCGGCACTGAGGTGTACAAAGGAATAATTGGGTCTGACTTTTTATTCTGTTCCGGCTACAGACGGTTCTGGAAAGACTGGATGGGGAGTTGCAAGAAGCCAATAATAACCTGCAAACATTGAGGCAGAACTTTCTAGAACTCACAGAGCTGAAACATCTCCTGAAGAAAACCCAGGACTTCTTTGAGGTGATGTAATCTTTGAATATGCCATTGGGGCTTTCCAGAATATTCTTTATTTGCCTCTTCATTGCTCTCGTTGTTTGTCAACACCAAGCTTAGGGCCAAAGTAGACATAGTATCAGTAGATTCCTGTCTTTAAACCAGGGCCAGTTCCAGCTTTGGGGGGCCCTGAGCAGACAGTGCCCAGGGCTCCTGCATCTGCCCACGACCAGGGCCCTCCCCATGCCTTTCTTTTCTTCCTCCACACCTGCATGCCCCCCACCTACCCTATCATCTTTCTGCCATTTGCAAGCCCTCCCACTATCCATGCTCAGTTCCCTGCCCCATCTGCACACCCTTTGCCTGACACCATGAGCCACAATATACCGCTTTGAGTGTTGCTGTTATTGCCACCAGGAGTTCCACCACTGTGCACCACCCACATGCCCTTCCTCAGTGATGATGGGCAGTTGGGAGCACTGGTACAGACAGGCAAGGAGTTGGGAAATTAAAGGAATGAAATGGATGCATGGGAAGGGAGGGAAGATAAGTATTCTCACAGCCTGCAGCTTGCCTCCTGCAGCCATTCTCCCCAAATACCTCCAGGATTCTGCACTCTCTTCCCTTTTGCTTCCTGAATGGGATCCAATACCCACTGCTTTCTGGGTTTAAACATCTGGGTTTAAACATCTATGAAGGACATGTGATTATTATACCAGTTTAAGTCTGGTGTCTCAGATGATCAAAGCCTGCCTTAACAATAATGAAGCATGATTAACCATTTTCAGTACTGGTGGTTTTCAGGCTAGACCTGTTTTTTGTTTTGTGTATTGTTTTGTAATCTCTTCTTTAGGTTCCCCCCCCCCGGGGGGGGGAGAGGAAAATGGCCTTAAAAATACTTAAATAGGGAAAATGTCATTTTTGCTTTCAGACGGAAACTAATCTGCCTGATGACTTCTTCAATGAAGACACTTCTGGGCTATTGGAATTAAGAAGCACTCCTGCAGCTGTTGCAGCGAAACTGGGGTTAGTAGCATTGGACTAGATTTGGTTTTTAATAAAGAATACTTTTCCCCCTAGGGACATAATGTGTAATTCATTGGGGCCTTCTTCTCCAAATACCTCATTGAAATGGAAGGCAATTTTTTTCTGGCTAGGCCCAGAAATGGTTGGATAGGCCTTCCTTTGGTTACCTAGCAACCTCAACATGCTTAACTCTTTCTCTTCCCTCTATGGCAAAGGTTCTTAACTTTCAATCCACTGCCATCCACCAAATATGCAATATTACCACTGCAGTCCAGGCACCCTGAGCCATCAATTTAAAAATTAAGACATTATTTTTATTTTCTAAACCATAAAGTTTTTAACTGACCACACTGTACCTTACCTGAGAGGCAGCCCGCCTATACTGTATTATTTCAAAGCCTGAATTGAGGAAGCTTTTATTTTCAAGCTACTGACCCTCTTTATGTGGTACATAGTTAGAAAAATATCTAAAATATGTTATATAACTTTAAAAAGTCTGAAATGAGTGTGCTATCAACATATTCATATTCATACTATATCTGTTATTAATAACATACCAGCTGTTCTCACTTCAATCACCAATTGCATACCAAAGGTACATTTAGGCACTGATGATACTTGAGTACAGAACATGTGTTCCAGCATTTGGCTGAGTAACAGCAGCATCCTAAGCAGTGTTTGCACCCTTCCTAGCCCATTAACTTAAATGTTCTTAGAAGGCTGTAACTCTCTTTAGGATTACATAAAATAGGTATGCTCACTTAACATTACATGCATATGGGAGCTATGGAACGGAGGCAGTACACTTGCTGATTCAAGGCTTGTATGTGTGGGTGACGAAGTAATGAGTGATGTGTAGGCAAATGTCAAATCAGCCCTGAGATCAAATGTATAGCTAACCACCATCTTTTACAAACTTAATGTCTAGTTTTATGTAAGATATGGAACATTATTATTTGTGTATTTTACTTTACTTTTCAATCAAAAGTGACATTTCCCAAATGCCCTACGGTGATGAAAACCTATTACAAATATCAACTAAGAAACAAAATATAATGCTAGCAACATTCTTGCCTGATGGAAGGGGGCTGGTTGTTTCTCTTTCTCTCTCGAGGGGAGGAGGACACTATGATATGCTTGGGTTCCTCTTCCCACAATCCCTGGAGACTGGAAATTGATTGCGCTTTCCATCTCTGGAGGGGGGGGAGCCCACACCCTCAGTCTTTTTCCCGCCTCTGCCTGAGAAGAAGAGTTGTTTTTAAACCCCACCCTTCACTACCTGAAGGAGTCAGAGTGGCTTACAATCTCCTTCCCTTCCTGTCCCCACAACAGATACCCTGTGAGGCAAGTGAGGCTGAGAGTGTTCTGAGAGAACTGTGACTGGCCCAAGGTCACCCAGCTGGCTTTATGTAGAGGAATGGGGGAATCAGACCCAGTTCTCCACATTAGAGTCCACCACTCTTAACCACTACATCAAGCTGGCTCTTGCCTGATGGAAGGGGGCCCGGTTGCTTCTCTCAAGGGAAGGAGAACACTCCGATATACTTGGGTTCTGATACACTTGAGAGAGCAGTGGGTTTAGAGAGCGCCTGAAATTTTCCTTTATGGAGCTCCTTTGATTACACTTTGTTTTCCTTTTTCTCTTTCCATGTGTGTGCCTTTCTGTGTGCCTTTCCCTTTGTTTAAAAAACAAACACACTTTGTTCTTCTGACCTGGTCCTCCCTGAGGCTGTTCGCCTTTTGCCTCCTGCTTCAGTCATGGCAATGTCTGCAGCTGACATCTCTGACTATGGGACCCTCTCCAAGGGAGAGCTGGGGGAGGTGATCCCCAGGTAGCAAATCCGTGCAAACCCACTTGCCCAGCCGTCCCACCACGGTAGAGCTCCTGGAGAGAGCCATAGGCCAAGAATCACCTGGCTTGGATCATGAAGACGCAGGCTCGATTTTTGGCACCAAAACCATGCCCTCTTACTGATCAGCCGGGATGGCCTGCATCAGCCCATACAGGCATCCTTATTGCAGCCTTGTGCAGCCATCAGAGCCGTCAGAGCCATCAGTCTCAGTCGAAGGGAGGCAATAGCTCCCCAACCAGTCTTCCAGGACTGGCTAGAACAATTTGTCTCCAATCAGTTAGAACAGGAAAAAAGAGCTTCTTTACCCTTCCGGAAAAGATGATGCGAGGCCTCTTGCCCCCTCATCCCTCGTCTCCAGTCAAACGCTTTCAAAGAAATTAGCTACAAGGCCTCTAGACAAACACCAGGGCTCCTCTTGACCAACAAAAGCTGCCTGTAAAAGCACCTTCCCCATTAGGAACAATTATTCAAATTTCTCAGACTACAGATCTGAAGATAGGGATTCCTCCTTAGGCTCTGAGGATTCTAATGCAGACAAAGAGGAAGGCCAGTTGACTGAGGACAAAGTCCCTCAACAGAGCAAGCAAACTCTCCTACATAAAGCATTAAAAATCCTACAGCTTTCTGCCCCTAAGGTAGAAATCCCAAAGGAGGAACAGGATGATGATGATGGTGGTGGTGGTGGTGGTGGTGGTGGTGGTAAAGGGGCCCCTTTCTCTAGGGTTAGAGAGTTGGGTTCAACTTTTCCCTCCTCTTCCTTTTTAAAAACTGAGGTAAAAGAGGAATGGTCAGATCCTACCAATAACCGTTTACATTCTGAACAGGCTAAAATAATGTATTCTTTTCTTCCCAAGGTAACCAGCTTACTGAAAGTTCCAGTGGTAGGTGCTCCTGTGGTGCTAGCTTAGCATCAGGAAAGTGGGAGAGGGCAACCTTCGAGACCCCAATGATCGAAAAAGTGACTCCGCTCTCCGTGGAGCCCATGAGGCCATTGCCTTCTCCATTAAAGCTTCTGCTACCACTTCCCTGATGGCAAGACCCTCATACGTGTGGCTTTGTAAATTTCCCCAAGAATACCCAGATTTAAATCATTGTCTGTCCAAGTTACATGCACAATCTGGAAAGGGCAGCAGCCTTCATGTCTGATGCTAGCCTGGACACAATCAAGTCCTCAGCAAAAGCGATGGCTTCCACAGTGGTAGCCAGACGATATCTCTGGTTCAAGTCCTGGAATGTCAAATCCTTTTCTAAGTCTCATGTGGCATCTTGGCCTTTCCTGGGTGGCAAGCTGTTTGGGGATAGCCTAGAGGACATCTTAAGTGAGACCAAGGACAAGAAGATGGTCAGGTCATTCACCTATAAGAGGGAGGGCAGACAGCAGGAAAAATATGGTTCACAGTCCATTTGTTCTTACAGAACACTTCCATGATTTAGATCAGACTCCAAGTGGCAGTCATGGACCAAATCAACTATCCTCATGCCCTGGGCAGAATATCTGGCCTCTCTCAGAGCAGAACACATCAGTGGCATAGCAAATGTTCAAGCAGATTAGTTCAGCTGCACCAGGCTGGACCAGGGGGAATGGTCCCTCAGCCAGGAAAGATTCCAGTCCCTGGTTCTCCATTTCACCCTACCATGTGTAGATATCTTTGTCTCTCCAAACAATGCCAAGACACCCAGATTCTTCTTGAGACACCAGTGTCAACAAGCTGAACAAGTGGATGCTCTGGTGTCCCCTTGGCCATCGGGCCTTCTTTATGCCTCCCCCCCCCATACTTTTACAAAATGAAAAAGGAGAAGGCAGAGTTGATTTGCCTGGCCCCATTCTGGCCCAGGAGACCTTGGTTTTCCAGCCTGCTGAAATCATCAGTTCAACCTCCATGGGAAATTCCACTGTCACCCAGTATGCTAACCCAGGGTCCTATCTGTCATCCAGAGCCAGCTTGGCTTCATTTGACAGAATGGAGATAGAGGGGCAAGCACTGATCACATTGGGTTTCTCTGATCAGGTCGTTCAGACCATAATGGTGGCCCAGAGTAGCTCCACTTCTAGAATTTACGACAGTTCTTGGGAGGCTTTTGTCAGATAGTGCAAGAGGAAACACCTGCAACCAGACACCCTGGATCTTCCTCAGGTTTGTCCTTTCTACAGGATGGAGTCTTTCAGGGTCTAAGAGCAAGCACTCTCCATTGTTCTGAGTGCTGTACTTTCATCTGTTAGCGGTGCACCACTCTCCAGGCAGTCAGCAGAGAAGAGATTTCTGAAGTGAGCTATTTGGCTCAGCCACCTACAGGTTTCCCTCTAGGAGACTTCATGTCATTCTTCAGGCTCTAACCGGTCCTCCATTTGAGCCTCTGAGGGAGGTTTCCCTGGAGTTCCTTACCCTGAAGGTACTTTTCCTGGTAGGTGGGTCTCAGAGATAGGTGCTCTCTCCATCAGAATGGGCTTATGCATCTTCCAAAAGGACATGGTGGTTCTGCGCACAGATCTCAGCTTCATTCCCAAGGTCAACACACCTTTTCACAGGTCAAAGAAATATATCTGCCACCCTTCTGCCCAAAGCCGTCTCATCCTGGGAGGAAGAATTGGCACTTGTTTGACTTTTGCAGAGCATTTCACATTTATATCAGAAGGACCGAACCATTTAAAAAGTCAGATTCCCTTTTTGTGGCTTTTCATCCAGCAATCAAGGGGGAAAGGGTTTCTAAGGCTACACTAAGCAGGTGGTTAAAGGACTGCATCTCCTTGGCCTATGAATCTCAGGGCCTTCAAGTCCCAGAGAGGTTCAGAGCTCTTTCAACAACAAGTGCTTCTACATCAGCAGTGTTTGACACAAATGCATCCATTGCAGATGTCTGCAAGGCTGCTTCCTGAGCCTGGGTGTCAGCATTTATCAGGCACTACAAGATGGACTCTATCGCCACAGCTTATGCAGCATTTGGCAGAGAGTCTTACAGCAAGGTCTAGTCCTACTGTTATCTCTGTGCTTGGCAGTTACTTTTCCCTCCCTGGATCAGATGAGCTTTGTAGCATCCCAAGCGTATCAGAGTGTCCTCCTCCCCCTGAGAGAGAATGGAACATTGGACTTACTTCTTCTCGAGGGTGAGAAGGACACTCTAGACCCACCCTAGCTGGAGGGTTTCTGTTCAGCATATTACACTTCCTAATGGGTGACTGACTGCCAATCTCCAAGTTCATTGTTCTTTCACTGTTCTAATAGTTTATCTTTACCTGTATGGTTGGTTTCATGGGGTTCTGTAAACCTTGCTATCTGTCTGTCTGTTTGGCACACATTCGGGACTGTTATCAGTTGTGGAAGTCTCCAGACTGAGGGTGGGCTCTTCCTTCCCCTGGAGATGGAAAGTGCAATCAATTTCCTGCCTCCAGGGATTGTGGGAGGAGGAACCCAAGTGTATCAGAGTGTCCTCCTTGGCCTTGAGAAGAAGGAACCTTCAGCATAAGTCCAGTGTTCTGTTCTGGCTTTAGTAATGGCAGTAAGTTAACGAGGAAGAGGGGAACTCTCAGCTGGACTACCTGGTAGGAGGGGTATCTGGGAAACCCTATGAAATCAATGTGTTTAGACTGGAGTTATTCTCCATAGGACAGCATTGTTATTAGATCTTAATCCTCAGTGCAGAAGCAGTGTGCCTGCAATTTATCCATCCTGTTTGTGCTATGTAGATTCATAGCTGGAGTGATCAAAAGGGAAAGGATGGGCCCCTTTGAACGTTTGCTATGGAGAGCCTGTCGAGGAAACATCTACCTGCGGTTCAGTGAAATGGACACTCCCCTGGAAGACCCAGTCACTGTAGGTGTACATGAGTCTTTCATTTTGCTACCTCTAGTTTTATATTTGGTATGCATTACCTGTGAATTTATAAGGTGCTGTTTGGTTATGACATGTAAAATTCTATTTACATTGCATTTCTTTCTCTCAGCAAGAAGAGATGAAAAAGAACGTCTTCATTATCTTCTATCAAGGGGAGCAGCTCAAACAGAAAATCAGGAAGATTTGCGAAGGGTAAAAAAACACACACACACACTATTGAGAAAACAGACTTTGTTTGCCTGTTGCCAGTGGCCAAAAGAACCTGGAAAAGAAATAAGAGTTCTATGCAGACGTTCATTGGGAAGGGATTGTGGCTCAGTGGAAGAGCCTCTGCTTTGCACGTAGAAAGTCCCAGGATGACTCCCTGGTGAAGTGAAAGACCTAGGCCTGAGAACCCGGAGAGCTGCTGCCAGCCTGAGCAGACAATATGGACCTTGATGGACCGATGGTCTGATTCAGTGTAAGACAGCATCATGTATGAGGTCATGTGTGAGGCTTGGATTGCCAGCCCACTTGACATGTCCACCCTGTCCCTGTCTGAGGTTTATGTGTGGGAGTACAGACCTTGATTTTGGGGTCTACAGATCACATGGGTGGGCCTAGCTCAGTAGGTATCTGAGAACAGTGATGCTAGACTCCAGGTGGGACCTGGGGAATCCCCTGAAATTACAGCTCATCTCCAGACTGCAGAGATCAGTCCCTCTGGAGAAAATGTATGGCTTGGAGGGTGGATTCTATGGCATCGTACCCCACTGAGGTCCCTGTCCTCCCCAAGGCTACATCCCCAAATCTCCAGAGGAGTTTCTCACCCTGGATCTGACAACCCTATCTGAGAACCATATCATGTAGGACATTTATACAGTGCTTCCCTGTGCCTCAGGACCCAGAGATATCCTAGTTGATTTTGTTAGACAGGGAGGCTCCCTGATATTTGCATCATGGATCCTGCTGCGATGCGGAAGCATTTTTTTTAGGAAAAAAACCAAGGTGCTCTATAAAAGTGTGACGGGCCCAAACAGTTGAACCCCTTCCTATCATTCTGCATCACCAACATAGGACCCCCACCCCCCACGTTGCATAGCAATGTGCTTAGCGTTGCTAGCTCTGGGTTGGGCAATTCCTGGAGGTTTAGGGGGTGGAGCTTGGGGAAGGCGGGACTTGGGGAGGGGAGGGAACTTAGCAGGGTACAATGCCACCCTCCAAAGAAGCTATTAGATCTGTGTCAGCCAGAGATCAGTTGTATTACCAGGATATCTCCAGGCCCTACATGGAGTTTGGCAATGGTAACGTGCTGAAGTTATGGTGTGCCTTAGGCAGAGAGCCAGCTACATTGCCGAAAGCTGCATTAATAGGAAAGAGCTTCAGAGGAGCCATGTGCTGAGTCAGTCTGTGTGCTTCAGAGCAGGTACTACATCATCCTTCACTTTATCAGGCACCAACAGACCCTGACAAATATCAGAGTTTCCCGATCAGTCTGGAAAGAGTAGCATATGCAGGTGTGCACAAGGCCATGATTCAAATCCAAAGCGAGAAGGGATTTAACACTTCAGTCTTGTTAATTGAAACAGAGCTCCCCACACTGTCCTTAGCATTTTAAAGAGGGGGAACTTATGTCCTGTTTTTTAAAAATGTCACTATTTAGTATAATCAGGGTGAACTTACCTTCAAGGCATCCCATTAGTCTTTGGGGCTTGAGAATGTTGTGAGGGTGGAGGGGCTTTGCCCATAGAAATAGCTGGGGGGGGGGCTGTTTGCCCCTTCCTTAGGCTCCAGATGTCTAGTGCAGCACACATGAAGTCCAAGGAAGGGGGTAAACAGGCTGGTAAAAATTATGTGGGACAGAAATGGTGGAAATAATCAACAGGATATGAGTGACACACCATGAAAACTTAATCCTTAACAAATATTCAGTATATTATAGTGATAACTCATATGAAGTGCTGACAGCTACAATATATTAGAAATTATATAAACCTTATACACAATTACTCATGAATATGTTAATTCAAAATGTCCTGAATTCATAACAAAGAAACTCATGTTCAAAAGTCCAGTGACATTCCCAATTAGTATTCAACAGGAGAGTCTACTCTCTGATAGTAAGCAGCAAGGGCAGCTGACGGCACACAACAGCGGGCATGGCAAGCAGTGCCATCAATTTGCAACTGACTCATAATGACCCCATAGGGTTTTCAAGGTGAGACACATTCAGTGGTGGCTTGCTATTGCCTGCCTCTGCATACAAACCCTGGTATTCCTTGGTGGTCTCCCATCCAGGGCTTTTTTTTCTGGGGGAACGAGCCAGAACAGATTTCCAGAACCTCTTTGTAGAAAGAAAGTTCTCAAAAAATGTTTAAAATTTTAAAAATAAGTTTTAAATGAGGGTTTCAAAGAATCTCGTGTGTTTCTCCTTCATTTCCCTCTTGAGAGTTCCGACACTTCTTTTTCCAGAAAAAAAGCCCTGTCAAATTGGGGCTGACCTGGCCAGTTATGGTGGTGGTAGGAAGTGCCATCAAGTCTCAGCTGACTTATGGCAAGAGTTTTCAAAGCAAGAAATGTTCAGAGGTGGTTTGCCATTGTCTGCCTCTGAGTTAGGGTTGCCAAGTCGACTTACTGTGAAAGTGGGCAGAGTCCTGGCTCTGTCGGGAGTGTCCCTGCGCGCGCACACTT
Organism: Gekko gecko; assembly: GCA_029375565.1. Classification (NCBI taxonomy): domain Eukaryota; kingdom Metazoa; phylum Chordata; class Lepidosauria; order Squamata; family Gekkonidae; genus Gekko; species Gekko gecko. The sequence goes on along the minus strand of JAPDNY010000005.1, from coordinate 38,335,378 downwards.
TGCGCTTGCGTCACGATGATGTCACTGGAAGTGATGTCATCACATCATCCACATTGGGGGCAGGGCGCCATGACTCGAGGGAAAACCATAGAGTTTTCCCTCGATTCACAGAGTGTCCCCCCACAACGTGGCCAGCGTGATGATGTCATCTCTGGGTGACATCATCAATCAGGGGACGCCCTCCAGCAGGGGGTGGAGTTCCCCCGGGGCCTGATCCACTGCCGACGGGTAACGGGCCTCCCTGGCGGGAATTTACCCGCCCCCAACGGGGGCTTGGCAAGCCTACTCTGAGTGTCAACCCTGGAATTCCTTGGAGGTCTCCCATCCAAGTACTAAACAGGGCTGACCTTGCTTAGCTTCCAAATGCTGATGAGAGCGGGCTAGCCTGGGCTATCTAGATCAGGGCTTTGCCAGTTATACAAGTAGTATGCTAACATGCAATGTTCCCATTCCTTTTAATGCAGTGGTGCTTAATTGTTAAAGTTGGCCTGCCAATTTTGCAAGTGGTCACAAATTCATGTGCAGATTTAATAAAAAGAGAAGGTGGTGTGAAAACGGAGGGCATTTCCCTATCCAGCTCTCTCAGTCTAGTGAATGCTGAGATGCTAATGTGAATGTTGGAGCAGATTAATCAATGTGAAGGCTCCCTGGAGAATTCTCCTCCAGCTTTCCTAGATGTATGTGTCATTAGGGTAAAAGTGACATTTTGTATGCAAAAGGGCTGTTAGAAGATCAAAGCTGCACTGCTGCAGTAACGTGGGGGGAAAGTGTGAAATCTGTGGACTGCAGTAAGGAAGAATAATCTTTCAAGCATGATTAAAAATTCCAATTTAAATATGGGCTAAGAACTCTGAAGCATATGAAACTGAAATAATAATGAGAAAGAGCTAGCAAGCTTTGAGCTGTCTTCCTTTCCAAACGAGATGATTTCATTGGAGATCCAATTTCAGAGCTGGAACTGGAGTGAAGAAGGTGATTATGATTCGAAAGTGCTTCTGCCTGAAATGAAGGAGGCAAAGTAACTGTGTGACTGATTACCTTCCCTTTGCACTTATGATCATGCATATGCAAGGGCTGCCTTGTGATTTGGGATTACCTGTGTTTAGCTTGGCAAATTATAGTCAGTTCAAGCCTAATGGGGCAAAACACCAATGATGTTGGGGGACATTATTGCATCGATAGTCTAATCACGAGTCACTCACACTGTTTGAATTGCTTAATACGTATTTGAGAGAGAGCCACATGTTATCAAGGACATGTTGAGCCAGTGTGGTATATTAGTTAGACAGTCAGAACTAGGACAAGGGAGACCTGGGTTCAAATTCCACCGAGCACTGAGTGACCTTGGACCAGGCCACTCTTTCTCAGCCTAACCCACCTCACAGCGTTGTTGAGATGACAGAACAGAAGGAGAAAGATCCCTATAAACAGCACTGAGCACCTAGAAAGAAGGATGTGATAAAAATTGATAGATAGATATGAGGCTATCACTGAAAATGTCAGTTCTCCCCTTCCCATCCATAATATTTAGTTCAATTTAGCCCAACCCAATATGGTGGCTCAAGTGGTTAAGAAGCTGAACTGCAGATCAGAAGGTCAGTAGTTCAGCAGTTCGAGACCTGAGCGCTGCATGACGGAGTGAACTCCCATCTCTGGTCCCAGCTTCTGCCAACCTAGCTGTTCGAAAGCAAGAAATTGCAAGTAGATAAATAGGTACTGCTTCAGTGGGAAGGTAACAGTGTTCTGTGTGCCTTGGCATTTAGTCATGCCGGCCACATGACCACGGAGAAGTCTTTGGACAGTGCTGGCTCTTCAGCTTGCAAACAGAGATGAGCACCACCCCCTAGAGTTGGATTTGACTGGCTTTTGAGCAAGGGGAACCTTTACCTAATATCATGATAAAATGGAGGAGGGGAGAATGAGGTAAGCAGCTTTGGGACCCCACTAGGGAGAAAGATGGGGTATAAATGAAGTGGATAAATGAACATCCTTATTATTATGCTGTGCATTTTCCTACCACCAGCAGTTCATGGTAAGGAGATGGAACAAGGAAGTTCATGTTGTAATGGTGAGAAGGAATGGATGTTACACTGGGGGCCTTGCTATGAAGCTGCTGTTTTAGAACATGCAGCTCAGCCCAAATTCCTATACTAATCACCTCCTAGTGCCCTATTCAACAATGTCAGTTTTTAGACCTGTATAACAAGCAGAATATCTGTGCATATTTCTGTGTATATGTATTAAATGCCATCAAGTCTCTTCCAGCTTATGGTGACCCTATGAATTAGTGACTTCCACATTGTCCTATCGCTAACAGCCTTGCTCAGGTCTTGCAAACTGGGAGCCATGGCTTCCTGTCGAGTTTTCCTCTTTTCCTGATGTCTTCAAATTTGCCTAGCATTATTGTCTTCTCCAGTGAGTCTTGTCTTCTCATAATGTAACCAAAGCATAATCGCCTCAGTTTAGTCATTTTAGCTTCTAGGGAAAGTTCAGGCTTGATTTGACCTAGAACTCACTTATTTGTCTTTTTGGTGGTCCACGGTATCCATAAAACTCTCCTCCAACACCACATTTCAAATGAATCAATCTTCTTCCTGTCAGCTGTCTTCACTGTCTTGATCTTGGTCGCCAGTGACATGTTGTTACTGTGAAGCTCTGTCATGGCTGCCCTCCCCAGTCTCAGTCCCCTTCTGATTTCTTGGCTGCAGTCTCCCTTTTGGTTGATGATGGAGCCAAGGAATAGAAAACTTTTAACAATTTCAGTTTCTTCCTTGTCATCCTTAAATTTGTGTAATTCCCCAATAGCCATTACTTTTTTTTCCTCCATGTTCAGCTGTCCTCCTGCTTTGGCACTCTCTGCTTTAACCTTCATTGGTAGTTGTTTCAAGACCTCATTATTTTCTGCCAGTAATGTGGTGTCTTCATATCTCAAACTGTTAATGTTCCTTCCACCAATTTTCACTCCACCTTCATCTAAATCTAATCCAGCTTTCCTTATGATATGTTCTGCATATAGACTGAAGAGACTGGAAGATAAAACACAGCCTTGTTCTACAGGAACCGTTTGTCCTTTGCAGTTTTGGTGTGGAAAGTATATTTGCTGTTGTTATTTACTTGTCTGTGCCCCCCCAACACATCTTTTTCGAAACTGAAAGCATGTTTGTCTGGCTGCTTGGTTATAGGTCACTCATAATTTGGGAGTTCTCTCTCTATAGTAAATAGAAAATATAGAAAATATATTTTTCGATAGTTGTCCTGACATATGGCAACCTGCAGAAGCTATTAATGGCTGGCAGTGCAACTGATCTTTCCAAGAATGTTTACAACAAACCCGTTTTTCAATCAATGCCTTGTAGTGATATCTGAGAACTGACATTACCAGAAGTCCCCTGGAAAAGAATTGTGGTATGGCATAGAATACAAATCCAACACTAACATTGCACCTTGGATTTTGGAGGATGATATGGCCTCTCTTTTATGCCATATATAGGAAGGAGCATGTTTTATTGGGCATCTAAAGAGCACATGATTCTCGATAAAAAAACTTACATATATACATTATATATATTTATATAAAATAAAGCAGCCTTACACTGCGTTAGATGATTGGCCTATCAAAGTTAGTATTGTTTACTCTGATTGGCTGTGGCTATTCAGCGTCTCGGGCAGAGGTCTTTAATGTCACCTGCTACTTGATCCCACCACTAGAGAAGCACATGTTTGAACATGGGACCTTCTGTACCCAAGACAGGTGCCCTCCCACTGAGCCACAGCCCCACTTCAACAATTTCTCCTGTATATTTTAGTTTAAATGTACCCTCTCGAGACCTGCCAGTTGTGTAAACTGCTGCTTCTCTTCAAATAGGAGTTAGTCGTTCAAGAAATGGCTAAAATAGAGTTTCTAAACAGAGTGAAATTAATAAACCCCAAAGAAAATTAGCATATCCTCTGAACGACTACCCACTTATCACTGTGTGCAGATCCTTAGTCACTAACATGAAAGCATATGGAAAAGCTATTCTGTAGACCAGAAAATTCCCAAAGATTTGTGGGGGCACCCACAGAGGGGGCAACTGTTGTATCCCAGCTGGTCTCGTAGACTCCAAGTCCAGGTCACGCAGGCAAGAGCAGGTCAAAGGAATGTCCACAGCATAGTCCAAACAGTCCAAGGTCAGTTGTTACAGTCAGAGAGAGTCCAAAAGCAGAGTCAAGCCGGTCCAAGAGTCACAGGATTAGAGCAGAGTTACAAGACTCTACAACTTAGAGGGAACATTGTTGTGAGTGCCTCCGGAGATAGTTGCTCCCTGACTTCAGCCGGCTCAGGATTATCTGACTGGAATTCCCGAGTGTCCTCTCCTCTGAAGTCATCTTTCACCACGCTGGACTCAGGCTCAGCTTCTGAGGAGTCCTTACTCACACTGGGCTCCATTGCAAATTAGACTGGCTGGTGGGGGGGGACTTACCCCAGAAAAGAGCGAGGCCCAGCTGACATTGCAGCAACATGTCTACATCACTTCCAATGTGACCCAGAAATAATGACATCAAGAAGCCAGATTTACGATAGAGTTTTTCCCCCAGATTCCAGAGTGTTGCCCCAATGTTGCTAAGTGACGCTATCACTTCCAGGTCACATTGGAAATTATGTAGACACATCACTGCAATGTCAACTGGACCTCCCTCATGTTCCTGGTAAGTTCCCCCCCCATCCCGCGCCAGTTGCCAGGAGAGATCTGGCAACCCTTCTGTAGTCTGGAGGACAGTTGTAAATCTGGGAGATCACCAGGCCTCACCTGGGGATTGGCAGCCATAGGTAGGCCCCAGTATCATTGCATGCACTGCAGGCTTACATTGTTTACACCAGAAAAGCACTGCATTTGGGAGCAGTGCTGTAGTGGTGGTGGGGGGAAATCCCATCCATTAGCCCTGATAGTGGATGGCTCAGTTTTCCTCCCATCCCGCACTGTGTTGTGCCATGAAAGGGGCTTTTTGGGGCCATCAACAGCCATTATGCTAGCTTCTGAAGGCTGGATCCCATTTTAAGAAAGCTGAAGTCTTTTTCCTTACCTTGGGATAATAGATGGATGCTGCAATGGCCTACACCCATCCTTCCACTGCTGCAAAGGAGGATGCCTTTTCTTTCTCTTTGTAATTAATTTGGTGACTGCACGAAGAGTGACCTAGCAAATAGCTAGCTGTATTTTTCTTCAACAAAGAGATGATATGATGGTGCTGTGAAGACCTGGTGGCTTGGCAGAAGTATCTGTTAACCAGGGACTAATGGCCACATGTACTAGTGTGGACCATGAGAATATTCTCACTTTACTGAAGAACTATGGCTGCCATTTTCCTGTCAGGAATACAAAAAAGGAAAAATCCTCCATATAATTATAATTTTTCCTTTTTTTGTATTCACTTCATCCATATATCTCACTTGTCTTGCTATTTTCCTGTCAGGAGCAGGGGATGTCCTGCTTCAGCTCTTATTTCCCACCTCTGTAAGGTTTTTACTATAAAGTTTCCAGCAATTCCTAGAGAGAGGTGTGATGTCACTTCTGAGTTTTCCCCAGAAGTGACATCATGGTTTCCTGAGAGTGCTCCTCCATGTCCATGTGCCCTTGGACTCCTGCTTGTTGCCAGGCCATGCCAAGCAAACCTATGTAGAACAAATACCTTTGTACACAATAGCAGCTGTTTGTTTGTCTTGCTTCTTCACTAGATTCCGTGCCACAGTGTATCCCTGCCCTGAGTCTGCTGCAGAACGGCGAGAAATGGCCGATGGGGTGAATACAAGGATTGAGGATCTAAACACAGTAGGTGGCTTTGGCCTTGATCTTTAGGGTTCTATTTACCCACTTATGGTGGGAGACTTCTAGTCAACTGTAGCCCTGACCTACCGAAGTTCATGTGATTGGATGGCAGAAACTGGGGTGAAAGGGGGGCGCATAATTGTCATAAGGAGAAAAAATAAAAATAAGGCCTTGTACACTTACAGGAAGTTGCAACCATAGAGTTCCTGGCAATTCATAGAACTACCCAGAAGTGATAAGGGTATCTCTAGCAATAGCCAGAAACTCTATGGTAGACTGGTGTTACTAACTCTATATTGTAGAAGGGAGGGTGTGGCTTGCTAAGGTCACCTAGTTAATTTAGAGTAGAAGCAGGATTTAAAGTGGGGACATCCTGGATTATGCTGAATGAGCTCTTAGGTGAAAAGTTGATAGAATGTCTGAAGAAAGACAGGAAGTGAAGATGGTGTCAAGTCATTAAAAAGAATTAATGCAGAAAAAGATTACTGTTAAAGTGCTCAGTGATCACCTCTGAGCAAATTCTGAGATGGACTCAAACAATCCAGTGATTATGTGGGCCAGCCAATGAGAACTGTGTACATCTTCCGTGGGACAGAATTAAAATTTGGGCATGTTCTGAAGATAGCTTGACTGCAAGCAGTATTTGATATCACTAAGATCAATTAATTTGTTTAGCAATCTAGTAATATACAACAGAAACCATGAAGTTTTAAAATGATGCTGGTATCAAGTTGTACCTGGACTTTCTGAAAGCAAGAAGTAACAAGTGGTGTCTCCCTCTTGCCAAAACAAAGGCCAGCAATGGTCCCTAGATCCTTCTGTCACCAAGCAAGATTCAAAGATCCCTCATAGGCTTTTTGGAGGGTGGATTCTTATAAAAGTTATTACATGGATTGCATTCTTGGTTTTGATTTCTGCAGATGGGAGAGATTCTTTCTTTTGGTGCACAGAATTCTAATGTAAAGAATGGCAAATAGTGAAGGAAACACAAAGAGCCTGGTGTTATTGGCAGGAATGGAAACTTCAGGCAATTTTTAAGAGATCCCAGTGGCTGTGGTTTAGGAATGGGGGATCCAGAGTCAAATGACCCCAAGGATAGGGAAAATGTAAACTACAACCTGGAGGCATAACTCTCTAATAAGGACTGAACCTATGTTTCTCATGGAAACTATGACCTAAGGCCGATGCGTTCCTCCCAGGTGATCACCCAAACAGAGTCCCTCCGTCGGGAGCTGTTGCAGCAAGCATTTACAAACCTGTGGACCTGGGAGATCAAGGTGAAGAAAATGAAGGCCATCTACCACATCCTCAACTCGTGTAACATTGATGTCACCCAGCAGTGTGTTATTGCCGAGATCTGGTTCCCCGTGGCAGACACTGGTCGGATAAAGAAGGCTCTGAATCAAGGAATGGTAAGATGCTGCATCTGGAACTCCTTATTGTTTTGTGAAAAATGGATGAATAGTCACTAAACCAGATTTCATGTAAGTTAATGACAACAGAAATTGGGTCTGCATACATTGGGATTTGATTGTGTCGGCTCCATGCAAGCAAGATGCCCATTTAGTCCAGTAGACTCAGAAGTGGACCGACTAGGCAGGATGGAGTGGGCTCAGTCTTACGGTTTCCTATCACGTGTGGCCGTGTCTGAACCAGACCCTTTTGCAGTTATCCTACACAGTAGAAAGTCTTTATAACGAGAAAAACAAAGGAAACAGCTGCTGTCAACTCGATGATATGTAATTGTGGGAGCTTTATAAAAGAAATCCATGCTCCTCGGAATGTGCCAAGCATCAAACAAATAATCTGTAGACTGCTAACAGCAGCTGTTTTCATTTCTATTTTCTTTTTGCCATTACCATTTTACAGCTGTTTGACCCATGCTTCACTATATATAGAAAATTTTATATTGCAACCAGTCCATCATATCAGCTGCTGCTTTTGATATATAAGCAGGCATGCTGAGAATTCTTCAGCAAACCTCCTTGCCAGGTGATCATACCTTGCTTGAATTCCTTTGATTATATATAAGTTGAGCTCCTGATCGGATCCCCTCCCCGTTGCCTGGTGAAGTTAGATCCAAGCAATTTAGCACCTGTAAAGGATCTGCACATGGTCACTGCAGCCCGCAGCTGCTTTTGTCCAGTACAAATACTAGATTATCTCATTTACAGGAAGAGAAGCTATATCACCCACAGTCATGGTCATTACACCAGCTTACTTGGATGCAGCATAGATTTGCTTCCCCTGTTTTGTATCTGAATAATGAGACGCATCATTTAAATGACTGGCATCAGATAGAATGCATTGCCTGCTTTTTTGCACCTCTGCAGTCTATGGTGTCTAGTCAAGACGAAGCGGTTGCAACTGAACTAACTAAAGTACCATGTGATTTTTAAAATTGGAGGAGGCTTCAGCAGGCAAGCTGTAGTGGGAAGAGCACTACTATGAGAAAACTGTCTAATCATGCAAAAAAGCACTGTAATCATACAAATGAAAATGTCTAAATTCATTCAGATTCAGGGGGAATGTGGGACCTCTTTGGATTGCAAATCTGATCTAATCAGATTTCACAGTAATCTCTATTTGAGATCTGATACATTAGAGACCTCCCTTATGTCCTTGGTGAGCTGAACAATAAACACGAATGTATTGTGATTATAATTTTTAATCTTATATATTGTGAAAGTTATGTCTTGCTATTTTTGATGTGAGAACCCACTTTGAATCTTTGAAGCAGAGTTAGTTGATAAATAAAAAAATGAAAGGTATAGATACTTTGAATGATTTGCAGTGCAATTCTAAACTGAGTAATATCCTTCTAAGTGCCTTGATTTCAACAGACTTAGTAAGTCTTCTTAGAATTGCACTATTATCACCTTATGACAGAGTTAGAGCATATCCTCAGTATAAACTTATTCCAGTTTAAGGAAGGGTTAGGGTCCTGGGAGTTGTAGTTCAGTGAATACATTTGAAATGCCTTTCATAAAACTCTAATATTTCCAGGATTCTTTGGTAGATTCTATGGTGGTAGAGCTGGTGCTAGACCAGTTTTTAGACTGTGATGTAAGTACAGCCCTAGTTATCAGCATCTGATTACAGGAACGTAGTGGCTCTACAATCAACCCTATCCTGACAGCTGTCCAGACCAAGATGGCGCCTCCTACTTTTAACAGAACCAATAAATTCACTGCAGGTTTCCAGACAATTGTGGATGCCTATGGTGTGGGAACTTACAGAGAGATCAACCCTGGTAAGTGGCGCATTTTATTTTTGCTGTTCCCTGTTTTGAAGATTCAGGTTGATGGGACCTCTCTTCTTGTTGATTGCTGTTGCTTCAGGTGGGGCACTTGTCTGAAGTATGCATCAGTATTTGGGCATTGGTAAATCAACACCAGAAGAAAAGTAGGCAGTGCGGATTCACAGTTGTTTTTATTCCAGGAAAGTGTATTTTATTTTTATCCCATCCTTCCTTCAAGAAGCTTACGGAGAACATACATGATACCCCCTCCTCTATTTTGTTTATTCTCACAACAGCCTTGTAAGGATGGTTACAGGGAGAGAGAGGGATTTGCCTAAAGTTACCAGATGAGCTTCATGGCAAAAGGAGGATTTGAACCTGATTCTCCCCATTCTAGTACAATATTTAACCCTGGTAGTCATGCCCATTGTAGTAAAAACAATAGATCCTGCAGCATCTTACAAAATAAGAACTATACTGTGGTGTAAATTTTTGTGGGCCGGAACCCACTTTGATAAATGCATAAAATACTTCTGGAGACGCAAGTGAATGTGGCCTGCAAAACATGCTTTCCCCCCAAATCACTTGGAAAATGGCCCCCTACCTTTATTCATCCAGTCTGGCCACCTGGATCTATGACACAGTAAGATCAAGACTACTGTAATGAACTCTACGTAGGCTTCCCCTTGAAATCAACTCAGAGATTCCAGTTCCTACAGAATGCCACAGCTCAGTTATTATGGGGAGCTAGGCAAACAATGCATATTACACGATCACTCCATTGGCTGCCCAACAGTTACTGAACTTGATTCCAGGTATTGGCTGTCACAAAGTACTTCATGGTCTTGGTCCCTTGTATCTGCAAGACCACCCACTGTGAAAACTTCACTCATCAGAATTGTTCAGGAGGGCATTTTTGTAAAGGAAATACATCACAACAGATTGGCCCAGGAAAATGCACTGTGTTTCTACTGATGCAATACCGTGTTCTGAATTTTGAAGCATCATTATTAATACTTGCGCTTTGTTCAGATGACAGCTCCATTTCAAATTTCTACAGTTCCTAGTCCTATTGTATGGTTCATTAAATGTATCATCCTATTAAATGTATTCATTTACATTGTGTGATCTGCTTTGCGTCTCAGTGAGAAAGGTGGACTATAAATAACATCAGTCAATAAACGGTTACTCTTTGTGTTGTATTCTCTCCTTGAAGGGAAATCATTGCTCAGTACAGTCACTGTTGCTCAGTTCTCAGAAGGCAATTCTTATCCAGAATTAATTTCTGGGGCAGAAAAACATACTTCTTGAGATACCTTGTATGGAAAAGAAGCTTGATTAAATAGCTTTCTTTTACTCCTAAAGGAGCTCATGACAACTCTGTATAACAGCACCATCTACCGATTCTAGTTGAGATCACAATTTAAAGTCCTCTTATGATCCATCTACATATCCCTAGTACACTCCTAGTACTAGCTTTGTTCCTCCAGCAGATTTCTATTTGTGGTGTCCTGTCTTAAGATTCTCTGCAGGGCAATGTTTAGGCCACAGTCTTTTCCTGTGGTCAAGCTAGGCTTACCAAAGTGGATAAGGCGGGTGCCTTTACTTC